>JASDQU011026203.1:13586-32022 GCA_032191745.1 Picea mariana
TTAGCATTGGGGCTCATTCAACATTCTTCTAATCACAAGTTTAATTGTTCAATGCTATGTTAGAGGTTAGGGCTAGCTTAGATACACTTCTGTAATAGAAATTGTTGCTTCAAATTCTTGATGACTGGTATTATTGGTATGATCAGTTTGGACAACAGCCTCTAAGAGGGTTTACTGCTGGTGACTATTTGGTATTGAACCCTGTATTGGATATTGTTACAGTTGATTTGGGGATAGGATTTGCTGGTGATTTTGATACTATTGTGGCTATTGGATATACTCATTGTTGCTACTGTGTTGGATATTATTCATTGAATACAAGTTCATTGTTGATTGTATACTGTTCATTAATGTTTTTATCTGCTAAAGAACTTGCAAATAAACCTTCTTGTTACTGTTGTCAGGAATTGGTGCTTGTATATTTCTGGTCTGGTTCAATAAGGAAACTCACTACCTATTGCAAAACTACTACACAATCACCATGTTTCTAGTTGTCCTAGGACCCTAGAAAACCTATGGATATTATAGTGGGATCATATCTTTGATCCTGCCAGCCTTTGGCTGACTGGATGATAAGAAAACGAGGATCAGTAAAGTAAGGAGCGCCTTAAATATCAGAAGAAGAAGAAACATGGTGCATGGGGGACCATAACGATGAAGGTGTGTTGCACATGTTAAGTGATTTAGCCAAAGGGTAGAATGAAATAAAAGAAACCTTTGCGAAAGGAAGTAACACCCTCACCCAGCTATTGATCCCACTTCAGGGCCTGATCTCCAATGGGGGCAATGGGAAGACCGAGTCTCATGCAGAGGGGAGTAATAATGAAAATGGACAGCACAATCCACGAGTTGAAGGGAGAAAAAATGGGGTCTCGATAGGACAGAGTAATATTCATGTGTCCAGGCAGAGTATGCAACTCACCATGAGTAGGAGGACACCCAGATCTCTCCTACCCAGCTTCATTGAAGAGCAACCAACACAACAAAGGCATGGTGAGGATTTTTCCACATATTTCCAGGAAGACCAAGCACTTGGAGAAGAGTTTTAGGCAACTATGACTTTACAGGACTACTGCAACATTAAATACAAGAGCTGACCTAGAGAAGGGCATAGAGGAGCACCATGACAGCAACAGAACGCTGATCTAAGGAGAAAGGTGGGGAAACTGTCGATCCCATCATATGACGGTTCATCTCGATATTCGGCTAGATCATGGGTCCAAAAATTAGACACCTACCTCCAGCTCAATCCGATGACAGAAGCCAAAGCCATCAAATTTTCCACACTACATCTGGATGGTGAGGCTCATGAATTGTGGTATCAGGGCTTGTGGCACTAGGACATTCTAACATCACATATTATGTGGAGTTTACACAGAGACTGATGGACATATTCAATAGGAAGGATCCAAATATTTCCTTATGTGAGCTAGCACAACTGAGACAGACAGGAACACCTGAGGCATATATTGCAAAGTTCGAGAAGGTTATTTTCCAAGTAACTGACATCTCAGAGCACATATTGGTGATGTTATTCACAGAGGGTTTAGATGAACCCTTGCATGTGTGGGTCAAGGCCTTCAAGTCAACCGCACTACAGGATGCGGTTATGAAGAAACTTGACATGACAGATACAGTATCAAAGACAAAAGGGATAACCAAACCCTACATTCCTCCCAAATCCCAAGATAACAAGTCATTCCAGAAACATGGGACCGAGAAGGATCGTATGGATGAGGATATTAGAAGAGAGATTATAGATGACAGAAGCTTTGCTTCACATGTAGGGACCCCTGGGGGTCGGGGCACAGGTGCAAGGGTAAAGGAAAAGCACATTACATAGAAGTACTTTTTGACGAAGAAGATGATGAGGAAACAAACCATGACCAGGAAGAGACACACAATAACCCTAAGGAGGAGCCGCCAGAGTGCAGTCAAAGAAGATGAATCACCGCATAAGGAGCATAAGAAGGTGGTCATAGCCACACTATCAGAAGTTCACAGGTATCACACCTTCTAGATCATAGGGGTTGTACAGGAACACCGGATTACTTCATTGATTGATAGTGGGGCCACCCACAATTTTATTGACGCAACCCTAGTTGACATGAAGGGCATTCCGACAGAGGAGTTCGAAGGATTCAGTGTGGAAGTAGCAGACGAGTACACCTTGGAGTGTACTCACATGATTATAGGATTACACATGACGTTGGGTAACTACACATTGTGTTGGATATTATTCATTGAATACAAGTTCATTCTTGATTGTATATTGTTCATTAATGTTGTTATTTGCTAAAGAACTTGCAAATAAACCTTGTTGTTCTTGTTGTCAGGAATTGTTTCTTGTATATTTCTCAGTGTTGCAAACATTGACATCGGAAAAATATCGTCGAGGGTCTGAAAACAAAAATATCGGCAACATCGGGGAAAATATCGGAAAATGTCATAAGAATGAAAAACAATATTGTAAGAATGTTCAAATATCGGAAAATATCGCCGACCCTAATTTTGAAGATAATATTGCCAACATCGAGATATTATCGAGATGTTGGTAACACTGATATTTCTGGTCTGGTTCAATAAGGGAATTCACTACCTATTGCAAAACTACTGCACAATTACCCTGTTGCCAGCTGTCCTAGGACCTGAGAAACCATAGGGATATTACAACCTCCAAATGAATAGTACAAGATTTAGAACTTTGATGGAATTGGTAAAACATAATATAAGAAAGTCTTAAAAATAAGAAAAAAAACGTTGATATCTCGTCAACTTGGTTGAAAAAATCAAAGTTATGGGGAAGTATTTACAGTGAGATATTGGTGATGAAACAATATATGTTTTTCAGAGTTTTCTATGACCATCCCACCCTGTATTTTATGCACTTTTATTTGACTTGATAAAAAAATCCCTTTAAACCAAAAACAAAGAAAAACGAATACGAGGATATGATCTGTCAAACCAAGTACACTGTACTGAGATCAATGCAAACCAAATAAAATCCCAACTCCATTTCCAACTGTTTTTAGTATTTACCCAACAACAATTCCTAAAAACAAGACAAATACATAACTCCTCTCCATCCAATGCCTCCATAATCCCATATACATTTGATTGCTGTTTACAATGAACAATAATTGTTTTCATTATAATCTTTTTGATATATTGAGTTAACGTACCATTGATGCATAACATAAAAAATTACAAGACAAGTTCATTTCCAATCAACTTAACCTTTTTAATTTGAGAACATACCTAAAACAAGGAATAAAACACTAAATGTTGAGAAGAGATTTACAATAATACATATAAAGAATTACTTAAGTTTGGAAGAAAAAAATAAGAAAACAACAATATAGCAATTAAAAAAAGATTCTTTTGTGGCCAAATAAAACCAAACAGGAAGATTAATCCACAACTTAGCTAGCTATCTGTAACCTTAACAATCAATATTACTTAAAAAGAGTAATAGAAAACAATAGTTTTTACTATCTTAACATTTTTTGTCCTTAAGATATCAAATGGGAGCAAGGAAATATGTAATCAAATGACACATAAGAATGTTTGCAACTTTTATTCAAAACACAGCATATGCAAGTTGCTCACAGGATAGCAAAATAATCCATACAATTTGAAGCAAGATCTCCACGAGTCATCAACCCATATTATCAACCAAGAAGTCTACATGCTAGCTTTACAAGGCTAAAAATGTATCAATAGGGCTGATATCGTCTACCCCCACTATTTCCACTACCTTGTCTGCTTCCATAGCCAGTTCGACCAGATCTATTTGGTGCAAGTTGTGCTCCTTGAGTCCCTGGTTGTTGTCTGCACCCAAAAACAATATAGAATGAGGATACAGATAACTGTATGAAACTTGTCAATTGGGTATAGCTCAGGTGGTTGGGAGGAATAATTGTTATCCACCCCACCCAGGTTCAATTCCTGCAAGTGCATTTGGTCTTGAGCCCTGTGTTGACAAATCCCCAAGCTTCTGCAGAATCAGGCTTTCCCTGGGTACCATTCTCAAAATGAGGGAAAGTGCACAGTGGGTTCCTAAAAACTGACAACAATTTTCACTTAAAATACATATCCAATACGTCCATCAGGAAGAATCATTGGTACCATGGCCATGCCTGCAGGAGTTGGCCCTCTACCATAAATCATTGTTTGCATAACATGGAAGGAAGAAAGAGCTTTAGTCAATAGTGTTTTGATGATCCAATTTAATATTTGGTTAAACCATTCCCCTATTTCATGATATTTTGCCAAACTATATTAAGATTCATCATGAGGATGAAATTATGAATGGCAATTCATACTACCAGAAAGAAAAGGCATTAAAAGTTTGTCAAATAGAGAGCACAAACAAGAAATGGATTTCAATTTATGCAATTTCTTAATTAGATAGCACAATCAAGAAAGGATTTGACATGTAGCTTACCTAGGCATAGCCTCCTACTACCCCAAAACCTGTACCAAGAGCACCACCATACATGTTTCCAGCATAGCCAAAGCCCATTTGAGCCTGATAAATTGGAAACAAACTTCCCCTTTGAGATAAATATGCTCCTTCATTTGTGTTTTTTTCACTCTGAGGCCTCGCAAGAGAGATCTCCAAAAAATTACCTCATCATAACAAATACTTTGTTAAAATGTGCAACACCGTAAACATCAATGCATTAAAATTTAAAAGGTACAACCCTTGACAAGAAATATAAGCAGTGCATCTATATCTAATATATCACAGTTACCTTCAAGTTCATATTTTTCTGCCTGCTCAACAGCTTTCAATGCACTTTCCCTTTCAGCAAAGTGAACAAATCGAAACTCCCTTTTGCTTTGTCCAGGTTTTGGAGCTGGTAGAACAACTCTAATAATCTCCCCATGACACTTAAAAAGTTCTTTCAATTGCTCTTGTGTCACACTCTCAGGCAAGTTATTCACGTAAATAGCCTTAAGCTGAGGAAGGACTTTAAATTTGTCAAAGGTATAGTCACTTGATACAATAAGCATGTAAATCGCTACAAAGTTGAGAACAAATTTGACTGGTTAACTTAGTCTATCTCACAAATTCTTCTCATACCTAGAAATACAAGAATTCGAAGTTTAACACAATTTTCAAATACAACAACTACAACAAGAAATTAATTCAACATCATTGTATACAAATTCTCCTATATAACAAACTTTAGATTTGCTAATAGAATAAATTTTCAAGCCTAGAAAAACATTTGCATACAAAATCACACTTATAGAGATACTTTTAGTAAGAGGACTTATTGGAAAAATACAAACAGAAAAACAGTTGCATACCCAAATCTTCAGTAGAACAAATCTACAACTAAAGGAGTTATCATACCTCTATTTTCTCAGTTGTATTCTTTGGATCAGCCCATCGAATTGTTGGGGTTCTGTTTTCTAACTTAAAATTTCGCTTTGACATGTTTTTCCTCGCATGTTCAGCACAAGCATGATTATAATACTCAACAAAGGCAAATCCACGATTTCTTTCTTCATTTTGTGGATCCTGTTTATCAAATATGAAATCAATTAGTCATGAACAATTAGTATGCTCTATAATAAAGTTATAAACAGACCTACCCCTAACATACCATATACTTGATAAAAGAATTGTTGATCAATTGAAAATTCTAAGTTGTTATTCTACAGATGCTTATGACAATACCTTCAATAATTCTACACTCTAAAGCCCAGGACTATTTTCAGCAATGCTTTTCTCAAGCTTCTCTTTGTCCCAACTTTTTTGTACATTACCAATAAATAGTCGGTTTCTGTCTTGTGATTGAGAGTAGCGTAAAGTTCTTCCCTGTAAGTCAATGACACATAAGATCAGAGAAAATCATAGATGAGATTATACAAGTGAGAAGTAAAATTGAATAAGTACAATTCAACATAAAATTGTCCTCATTACCTTCCACTCCATATCCTTCAAACCTTTAATAGCCTTAAGAGCAGACTCCTTGGTTGTGAATATCACAAATGCATAACATTTATTCTCCATTTTTATCTCATCTTTCATTAGCTGGATCTATTTTAAGAAAACAAATACTCAATGCAACATAACTAATTGAGTACAAAATCATTCATGCTTCACCAATTTACTCTACCTAAAAACATCCAAAAACATTCAGTGTTTTACCTCGTAAATTTCACTGAAAGGTTCACAAAGACCTCTTAAATCTTATTTTGAAGCCTCACGGGGCAGACTACCTATGAAAACCTAAGATCCATGTGGAGTAAGAGACAATAGATAATCTGCATTTATATGCTTTCCGTTTTCTTGTTTGTCATTTCTCTGGTCATGGCAATCATTCTTTCCATTGTTATCTTCAGATAGTTTCTCTAGTGATACTTTTGGAGCTTTTCCATCTTGTTCAGCATGAAAAGATGTTTCTTCTCCATTGTCTGCTTCTTCCTCTTCCTTTCCTTCACCCTCCCCTTCATCATCCATCATCTCTTCACTCTCAACATCTCCATCAAGATTAACTTGCTCTTCATCGTGATCATCGTGTGAAACTACAGGCGATCCTCCAGACATTATTGTTGCCTGAATATTCTTTGACACACTCAATCACCACCTACAACCTTGCACGACAACTGCAGAGGAGGCACAGAAGCCATGAGCATTTGTAGAGAGAGGAATACAAATATGGGAGAGAGGAAACATGTGAAAGGCCAATAGGAGTTGCAGAGTGAGAAACTGAATGGAATTTTGAGGGCCATGAGATGGGCCTTGATAGGATAAACTGACTGTTTTCTAATGGGAGGATAAAAAAGATTAAAATAGAGAAAGGTATGAGCTGAAAGGCCTTAATATGCAATTTGAAGTATATTTCACTGTGAATGTAAATTAAGAGGATGTCGTACATGTGCACAACAAACACAAGCATTTTTCACAGTTATGATAAGAAAGAAAAGCTAAAAAATCTTGATTCTCAGACTTTCTCAGAAATAGTGAACCAGAGTGACAACAAATTGCATTTAACTAATAATTCAACATGCCTATGTAACAATTAACCCAAAAATGCACTCAAAAAGAGCAAGAAAAACAAGAACAAATGTCCAGTGACCAATTAATTAATGAAATTAAAGGAAAATACCTCAAACTTAACTGCATTAACAATCTTCCCAATAAAATTAAATCAACAAAAGTAACTGAACAAAATTAACTAGAAGCTTTAAATAGATTTAATATGTCTTAATCATCAATCAAGTTGAAAATCCTAAAGCCTCTACCAACTTTAAATGGAAAAAAACCTTGCAAACTGGGCATTGATTCACTTGTGAAGTTGGAGTGTTAAGCCATCCACTAGCGTTCCATTCTTTCCATGGTCTGGCCCACCATCATATCATGATTTCAATGAGATGAGGTTGGGTGCAAGTCCTAGATGATATTGGAAGAATAACTGCCCCTCAGACCCGACACCCAAAGTGAAGGAAGACTACCCCATGGGGCATGTTTCTTGAAGCATTTCCAAAAAAAAAAGAAAATAACACAACAATAGTGTTTTAGCTAATAGAAGTCGTGGAGGGATATAGAAAAATGCATGAAGCTCACCTTAGGAGGGAAGTAAAAAAAAAAAAAATTGTCGAGACTCTGACAACCACTGTTTAGTTGACATGCAAATATCCCCACATCAACAATCAATTATGGCTAGTAAAACTGTAGCAAGGAGTCCAAATAAAGATCTAAGATAACCAGTAAAACGGGGGTGGTTTCATGGCCCCCCACCAAGTTGAAATCCCCCAGAGACTAGTGCAATTTTAGCTGAATAGATATCCACAAGCATGGCATCTCCACCGAGAGTATTCTTTCAAATATTGTAATCGGGATTCATTCAAATGCAATGCTCCCAAAACGAATATGGGCATGGTTGCTGCGGGAACCAATCTTGTCACAAATGTATTTTTAAAAGCATTACATGCAAAATAAAATAAAAACAAAAGACAAAGATTGTACTCAAGTTCAGTACATTCTACAGACTAAACACCACCTGAAACAAGGAAATAAGCAATCAAAAACCTGCGGGGCTTAACATATCAACTCTAACAGAATTGGTTGTCTAGATCAACAAACACAAAAAAATGTACAGCAAGTACAACCCAATTTGAATAAAGAGTTAGAGGTCTGTATACAATTTAAGGGTTTATTGAAGAGATCATTGAAGAGGAAAAATGCATGAAAATGAAGAAGGAAAAATAAACGCATACCAAGAAAAAGTAAACCTTGAAATAATGTTGAACAAGAACAAAAGATGAGAAGCCATGAATTAAACTGATAGATCATATTTACATAATTTTTTTTTTAAATGTAACAAAGAAAGTAAACATATACAGAAGGATAAAAAATAAAATTAAAAGAAACAAAAGAAAAAAAAAATCTATTCTACGCACAGATCGACAATAAAATTAAATACTAGACATTGGACGCAGACATGAAAAGAGATAACCCATAAATAAAGCATGCATAAAAATATACACATCGAAGTTAATAGCCATCCATAGACTGAAAAATAGCAGTATCTGGTGAAATGAATTACAGGTTAGTAAACTTATCGGTCAAGTGAGATACCTTCCTCTTGTGATTTAAAACTCTCTCGCTTTAAAAACCTGCTGAAACCGCGATCGATCCGTTCAACAAATTAACATGTAGAATTGGTCACCAGAGTCTTTATAGGCATTGGATCACGTTTGTGAGAAAGGTAGCGACCAAGAATTGGGATAAATCATAAAACCACAGTGCCTAACCCTGGTTGTTCTCCCGAGAAAAAGTCCACACCGTGGTTATTGTTGCAAAACCCTAAATATGTGGTCACATCATAAGGAGGGCCTCCTTAATAATACCACCTTATACAGTGTGAGGAGCATGGCGTGGGATAACCTAGCAACAAAACCCTCGCCCTCCCTTTCCAGGTATGAATTTTGGTGTGACTTTTGAAGAAATTATGGCATTTTGACACAAACAACAACCAATTTCTTAGCCCCAATGCTTACATGTTCAATTCTCACTGAAGAGATCAGACGCAGAACACACAGACAAATAACCAACAGAAGAAATTGTATTGCTTGATCTGATCTACACGGTTACATTTGCCTTGTATTTATAGTATCTTTGGAAGACTCTAGACAATCTGGAGAGTTCTCGCAGCAGCAGAAATATCTGGAACCGTGCTGTCACAGTCGGTGGAACTCTCTAGAAATTTGGTGGTTGAGTAGAATGTTCTGCTTTAATGGCGGTAGAAATTACATATTCCAACACTCCCCCCTAATTTATACTACTAATTACATCTTATATCAATATTTATAATGCTCAATGCTTCTCTCAAATACTCAAATTGGTCTTGTGCTCATAGCCTTTGCAAATTGCTCCTTTGATCTGCAATGTCTCCTCCTTAGTGAATACATGTCTTGGTTAGGTCTTTATCTGAGTCATGTCATCATATTCAATTTTTGTCTTCATATGGTTGGGATTCCTTTAATTTGCTACTTTATTACACAACACACGCTCACTTGAGTTTCATCATTTTTGCTTCTTCTTTTCTTTTGTACCTGCATAACATTAATTAATCCTCGAACTTTTGCATATTCCTTTTGCACTTGCAAATATCTTGGTCATTGATGTCCATATAAAAAGAGATCCATCTACCGAGATACACGGGTACCATCCACTGTACTCGCCAGTTCTCTAGGTATCCTTTTCACATACATGGTTCATCAATACATTAAACTCCTTTAGTCATAACTTGGTCCCAACTCATACTCTGAGATTACTTAATCTCACAGTCTTCCCCTTAATCAAAGATCTAACTTCTCCAATCACCATCAAACTTAGATAAAAGTACACCTCACCACCCTCGTACCTATCTTAGTGGTTAATTCCACAGCTTGATGCCACATCCACTCTTTATGCCTAAGAGGGATACACTCTACATGATCACTCTAATCCATGTAGGCCTGTCTCAACAGGGCTTACTAAACACCTGGGGAATATAGCTTGCCTTGCCTATGGCTAAACTTTACAACTTTGGACCAAAACCTCTAGGGTGTCGGGTACTACCGATCATGCACCCCTTTACATCATATATGCATCATTTCATCTCAGGTACAAAAATTTCACATTCTTTACTAAATGCCCAACAAATTACAAATAAACCCATTCAATATGCCCATTGCTTATTATCACAACAGATGCCAAATATTATCCAACTCTAATTTGAAATCACACATGACTCATACACTTATTCTTAACCTTCTTTCTTCTTGAACTTAACTCAATTTCAAAGACTAAACCCACTTGACCATTTTTAACACAACAACACGACTTCATATCTCTTTAAACAAATACTTCACTCATGATATTTCTCTTTTCCAAGACCCTAATAATTTTCATTAAAGTGACTTTAATTTCACTATTCTCCATTCTTATCCTCACAAACTCTTCCATGACTAAGCTTTCCATATGGAATTTTACGCATGTAACATTTAAAAAGTAAGATTAACTTGCCTCTTTTAACAAGCGCATACTTTTATGAGAGTGATTTCCTCTTTAAAAATCACTTTTAGAATAATTAAATTTCTTCAAGATAACATTTCTTACCACGCCACTAATGAAAGCTTGAGATTTCCCCCTTGCACAACTCAGTCCCCATATGCCTATTTCCTTAGACCCTCATTCCGTTCCGAATCAGATTTCAACTCAATGCACAACACAAAATGCCACCACAGTTGCAGGGATGAAGCACGATTCCTTGAAGGATAATGCTACTCCACTAAACAGAGGTCCGACCCCTTCCAACTAATCAGAAATGAGCTTGTCCTTCTCACGGACTTTCTGCGGAAGCTCTCTCAGCCACGACTCCGCTCCTTTCTTCCTGGCAGCGACTCCTTAGCGAATGCAGATTCTAAAAAAAAAACCTTCACTGCTACCACTGCCCTTACGTCTCTCCTTGAGCTCTCACTGTTCTTTTGGAAGCTGCGGCTTCCTCAACTCTCCGTTTTTCACAGCAATAAATTCTTCAGCTCCCACGACTCTCCTCAGCATCACGCGGGACTTCTCCTCAGCTTACTCTGCGGCCTCTTCTCTGGCTCAGCAGATTCTCAACAATTGCAGCATATTTTTCTCAACACAATGCACAACATACTCTCAACCTTACGACACTCAAGGTAGCTCAATGCTTAGCGTTCAACTCTCACTGACAACAGAAATGGGGCGGCTCCTTTGTGACATTCCTAAGCTCTCAATGCTTTATGCGGACGCTCTTCAGTGCTGGGCGACTCCTCTCAGGATCCTGGACCCTCCCGTGAGGGAGTGAGACCCAGATCCCTGCTCTGATACCAAGATGAAGAGATCAAACGCAGAACACACAGACAAATAACCAACAGAAGAAATTGTATTGCTTGATCTAATCTACATGGTTACATTTGCCTTGTATTTATAGTATCTTTGGAAGACTCTAGACAATCTAGAGAGTTCTCGCAGCAGCAGAAATATTTGGAACCGTGCTGTCACAGTCGGTGGAACTCTCTAGAAATTTGGCGGTTGAGTAGAATGTTTTGCTTTAATGGCGGTAGAAATTACGTATTCCAACACTCACATCTATGTGGTCTAACAAGGGATACCAACAGTTAAGACAAACATCAAATTGGTGTATGAGATCCCTTGTTTGTGGGACAAGGGACCCCATCTGTCCAGCGATTTGACTGGTAAAGTTTACACAGATATACATACCTTACCCCTCTTTGGATTTGAACTTGTTTGAATTTTGAACTTTGGCTTAGGGTTTGAATTTTTCTTACAAAGAAAGAAGAAGCTGTAGCTGACCCCGCGCTTGAAGATGCAACAATTGGTCCTTCTTACCTTCCATCGCTTATGACTGCTCACTCTTGACTTGAAGGAAAACCCACCAGTTTCACTCGCAACGAAGCAAGAAGCACCCCTTACAGACCTATATCCAGCAGATTCAGTTCTATACATCAATACTAACTTCAACATATAGTTCTATATATCCAACACATAGAGAAACAATCATAATTAACACCTTTCGCAACCCTGTACAGTCTTCAACAACAAAAATAATGCAGTTATACTTTATTAAGAAACAAATGTAGCAAGGGTATTGATTAAACGATGCAGTAAAACCTATGTGCTTCAAGTAGTGGCTAGAAGCATTTCCTGACTCCCAAAATTGATAAAAAGAATGCACCTAACATGAAAGTCTCCATCAATACTGATGTATTTGATACATTTTAGTAAAAGCGTGAGGCTGAATCATACACTCGACCCCCAGGGTAAGGTCCCCTTGCTTCATATTCCTGATTTCTGCTGAATGGATGTCCAACACTACCATAGTATGGGACTTTGTCCCTGTAAGAGTCATAACCTCCTGGGTAGCCTGGATTACCTTCTCCAAGGGCACCGCCATGACCACGAGGTTCATGAGCATTCTCATTGTATCCAACCATTGGGCCACCAGCACTATGTGGAAACTAACTTAGATTGGCTTGTTGATACTGCTGCTACCACACTTGTGCTTCTCGATGTAAAAATTCTTCTCGATATTTAGCCTGTTGAGCTCGCATTGCTCTTAACTTCTCCTGGTATTGAAAATTAATTTCTCTAGTGCACAATAAAGAAAACACGCAGTTTGGTCATTAAGCATCCATATGAACACAAATGAGAATGTATAAAACCATATCCCTTCATAATAGTATTTGGATACACATGGATATCAAATAAGATATACGTGTTCAACGATTCTACACTATTTGAATCTCAAATATAAGATGCATGAGTTTAGAAATACTACAACCTATCCATTAGGGCCATTTACTCCAACCTATCCATCATGGTTAGTTAGTTATACGAATTTACCATGATATCAAAGCATTTGAAAGATGTTATAGAATTACAAAAACAATCAAAAATAAGATCAAAGATATTTTTAAAGCATTCAAAGTTCAAACCAATCATGGTTATGGAAGTGACAGTAACAATACACAAAGGCTAAAACCATGTCAGGGTAACTTTGTCATCATCACTACTTACACTACAAATTGCTATCCTTAGTAGGATATGCAAAAAACTAGTTGCATTCTTAAACATACTGTATACCATAATAATGTACACTCATCCCCAGATAGAATGATATATTTTTGATACTCGGGTATCTTCATCTATAGCAAAAAATAGTGATGGAAGTTTCAAGATCGAGAATATTTTTAGGGGGGTTGGGGTTTAAAAAACAATTTTCACTTCTCCAAAGTATTGGAAGCAAAGAGTGTATGGAGGCTTATCCAAGGTAAGGATCCGTGGTGTTTGGTTATAAAGCATAAGTATAATAGCCCTGGGACTATAGAAGAGTGGATCAAAAAGACTGTGAAGACTCAAGAGTACTCATGGAAATAATTCCTAGCCTTTCCTGTCATTGGGAATTAGCTTGTGTGGGGAGTTGAAAATGGTTCAAAGATAAGATTGAGGGAAGACCCTTGGATGGGCTGTAATGACGACTATAGGTTGCCAATACACATGGTTTTTTTTTGGGGGGAAAGAGGCTTTTAAAATATTGGTCAGATAGCAGATCATGAGCTTTCTTCTATTTGGAGGTAGGTGTGGTTATCTGCTGATAGGATTGGCTAGAGGGGAAGATGTTGTTATTTGGGATGCTTTCACTGCTAGCCTTGGGTCTAGCCATGTCAGTATAAGTGAGAAGGAAGACAACATATAAGTGAGAAGGAGGACAACATCATTGGTAAGAAAATCCCACTGGGGAGTGTACTCCAAAGATTGGTTATAAATATTTTTGCTTTAGAGAAGTCTTGGAGGAACCATCATGGTGGTGGAAACAAGTGTGAAAGGTAAAATTCCCTTCAAAATCTCATCATTTTATATGTTTGGTTCTTAATAATATAAATCTCTAACATGGGATAGCCTATAGAAGAGGAATAAACATGGCCCTGACAGATGTCCCTGGTGTAAAGTGAATGAGGAGAGAACCGTTTATCCTCCTCACTTATCCCAGTAAGGATGCCTTCCCACCACCTGGCATCCAATCAAAAAATCAGGAAGCTGCTTTTTGAAGCATCAAATAACAACAAATAAATGTATAGCAAATAAAACATGCACATTTAGACAGGGATTGTATCATACTCAAACACATCACCAAGGATAATTATGTACATGAAATTTTCAAAGGGTAAAGAAAGTGGAGTTGACTAGGTAATACAACAATCAACAACAATGTCTATGTTAAGTAAAGTGTATGACTGAAAGGGTTAAGAACATGTTCTATCATATTAAAAATCATAAAAACGCACAAATATAATTTCAAGTTAATGTTTGATTCATTTCAAAGTGAAAATAATATTAACAAAATCTTCCACAACATGGCACAATGGGATTGGCTAAATGCAAATCTCTTTATGGAACAATAGGTAGCAACTAAACAATAAAATGCAGTTGACTACATTTTCCATGACAAAAAAATCCCATTGAATATTATTTTGAAGTCATACATGTGACATAGAAACTCTATTTCAGATACTGATGTTGACAAAATCTCCCACAACATTTCACAACCAGACTGAATAAATGCAAATCTCTTATGTAGCTATAGGGAGATATTAGGTTCCAAAATATAGTTGACTATATTTTCCAAGAAAAATAAATCCCTTTGACCACATTATTTTGAAGTAAGACATTTGACCTAGAAACTCTTTCAGATACTGATGTTGGGGCCATTCTATAGTGGTCATTACATTTCAACTAAATCTAATAGCAGGATGGGATTTGTTATAATTCTCAAATTCAACAATTAGCGTAAAAGATGTTTCCAACAACTGATTTTCAGGCCATTACACATTGAATGATTATAATCACATAATTCTCAGGGCTTCAGATTCCAATTAGGCATTCTCCAAAAAAAAATCTTTCAGCTATTCCATTGTTCCCATGGTAGAATCTAACCCTAATCATGCCTCCCAAAGTGTATTGGTCAAGCTTCACTTAAACTCCACAATGTAGAATGGAATCAATCAAATCATCAATAATGTTAGGGTCCCACCCTAACTCCCTTAGTTACTGGTACTTATGTTAATGTAAGGTGGCCATCCTCATTTAAACTAGGTAGTTGGTGTGTTATCTCAATAATGTAACATGGCCTCATTAAATAAGACCCACTAGGTAGTTGGCATTCAATAATGTAATATGGCCCAGTTATTAATGCAGGGGACACTATTGGTTATGGTTAGGGTTTGCTAGAAGCTATTTATAGGGGTAAAGAGCTATGTAAACGGCATGAAGTATTTTACATTTTATTGGAACTCTACTCTTTTCAAGGTTGCCCCCTCGAAGTAGCATTGTGAACATTGCTATAAATTCCAATATTGTAAAAACCCTGGTTAAATAGATGCACAGGGATTATTAATTATAATTAATTTGATAATCTGACTATCCTAATATGTTTAGTTAAAACAATAATTATTTCTTAATAATATTAATTATTTATTTATTTATTAATTACTTGTTCATATATGTCAATGATTAATTAATTAATTAATTGACTCATTAATTATTTGAGTAATGAATTAAAGGGGTTATTAATTTTAATTTATTTTATTAAATACTTTACGTATGCAAGGGGGGAATGAAGCATTAAATTAAGGACAAGGTAATTAAAGAAGGGCGATAAGGTAATAAAGAAGGAGATAAGGAAATTAAAGAAGGGGGATAAGGTAATAAAGGAGGAGATAAGGAAATTAATGAGGGGGACGAGAGTCAGTGAAGGGAAAGATATGACGGGGGAAGAGTCCTACGGGAGGGGATGATGAGAATAGGGGGAAGGAAGAATTAGGAGGAGGAGAGACTGTAGTTCTGGTTTGGATTTTCTGGTTATGTTGTTGGGTTTTGCAGTTTGGTGAACCATCGCAGGGGGCATTAGGTTGCTAGGGGTTTTGGGCATGGGGGCCAGGATTCCTTTTGGTATCCTGGAGCTAGGGAGCCAGACATGCTACTCCTAGCTGGCTGGGAGGTTAGTTGGTTTGGGCAAAGTTGGGTCAGTGCATCGGGCTAGGCAAGGCAGCAGGGAAAGGACAACCATATCGGCGATAATTAGCATGAGAAGCAGGTATTTTATTTATGAATTGCTAAGTTATTTTCATGCTGTAGATAAATGTTTAATTTCTGCTAAACATTTATGCTTATATGATGGTGAATGAGTTATTTATGCATTGAGAAAGGAATTATATGTTTAATTGTATGAATTATTTTGGATTTAATTAAGTTAGGTTCCTACACATGGTATTAGAGCCCTGGTTCAAAATCTGCAGCCAAGGGCCTACCTACCCACCCAGAAATTTAAACAAACCCCACCCAGAAATTTAAACACCCTGAAACTCTCTAATATTTCTGGGCCTGAGGGCCAAGCTCCAACTCCAACTCCAACTCCATCTCCACCTAACCTGCAAGCCAACACACAAATTTTTAACGCAAATATAAATATAAATAATAATACACTTAGGGAAGATTTTTTTTTTTTAACTCAGATATAAATATGAATAATAATATACATACTGAACATTTTAACACGGATATAGAAACTGTAGAGATAGAGATATCAGATGACTATGAGTTTGTGGACGCATAACCTTCTTCTCATACCTTGCCATCGTGATTTACATCATTTCTTGTTTGGATGCTTAAGTTCATGCTTTGCATCTAGCAAACGGCCCAGAAGCTAGACCTGCACATGGACCTGATTGTATTTTTTTTAGAAATAGCTTTTCCTTCTAAAATAGAAATCTTCAAAAAAAAAAATAGCATCATATTACATAAGTGCTTCTACTTCTACTTTTAATCAAGTCTTTCTATTCATTCGCAGTTATATCAAATTGTCTTCCTCATCCTAACCCTAGTGAAATGCATGAGTCGACATTGTTTTTACCTTTGGCTTCCTGTTGTGGCTATGTGTCTGACAGAACCAACGCTAGCACACGTGCATCAACTTGTTTGCCTTGGCTATCACAGTGGCTGTAGAGCGCACAAGCTCCAAGCCAATTCACATGGAGGACGAACCCATAAGAGCGCACACGTTCAGATATGACTTGTCTATCGCAGTGGCTGTAGCTTGTTTTCCACGCCTTTAAAACCCTAACCAGATCTCACTGTTCTGCTGCTTTCTCCGACAAGGATGACGGGCACCCATAGGCCAGATGGAGGAGGGAGTCCTCGTCCTCGCCTCCCAAGCTCAAACTACCGCATAAGGTTCTTGAGAGCAACATTATTAGCGCAGGGTTGGGTTCGATTCACCAGAAGGCCCGCTCAGCATTTGTGGAGAGAGCTCATGAAGGGATATTGTCAACGCCGCCCCTTCCAGATGTTACGACCCTAGCTCTACATTACATTTCTAGAGTAAAGGCACCGCCATCGCCTCCTAATTACAATGGAAGGATTCAAAGCGTTTCGCGCTCCCCATCGGTGGCTAAACCAACCAAAAAAATGAAACACATTGGAACAAAGCCCTGCCCTTCAAAATTTCTAAAGGTTTTGGCAGCATTTTCAGAGCAAGAGGTCGAAGTTGCAGAGGTATTGTTTGGATTTGCAAGCCAAATTACTAGTGCAGAAGAAAATTTAAATGATTTGAAGGTGGCCTTGTCATCTTCTCCTTGTTTGCGGCCTTGGAGGCGACCTCGTCATGATTTGATGGATGTAACATTCTGTGATTTGCCGGACCCCTCCGAGCATCAGAAGGCAGTGGCAGAGTTTTTCCCTGTCGAAGTCCCGGAAAAACCACCGCCTGATACCCTAACCCATCATTGCTCTTCAGTAAAAAGAACAATTTTGGGGCTCGAACGCAAAGATCTGAGGTCCTAGTCACCGAGCTAGCACCTGCACATATAACCACAGGTTATAAACAACACATAAACCAACACAATCCGAACACACTAAGCGCCAACGCCAATCTTTACTCATTCCACGCGTCTTGAGTAAAAAAAAACAAATATATCGGCTCGAGGGCCAAGTCTCGTGTTTCATTGCATCTACCAAAGTTCACAATCCGATACACATACAAATCCCAGCGCACAAAGCACCAAGCCACATCCGAGGAGAGGAGCATAATCTATTGCAGAACGTGTCCACAAACAATAAAACCGAAAAACACAATTAGTCAAACACAATCAGGCAAACACAATAGAGCATAATCTATTAGTCCTCTGTGTAGATTTTTTTTCTAGTGCGACAACACATGCAAGGATAACCGACAAACTAGGGAAGAACTGATTGCGTACCAGTTCAGCGAGAGAACCACCAAAAAAAAAGATGCAGAGGGAACGAACATGGCGGCCGAATGCGTAGCCAAAAGAAAATGAAGGGAAATGTAGAGTTAGGGTTTAGTAAAGGAAGGCGTTGGAGGAA
>JASDQU011026204.1:11887-30043 GCA_032191745.1 Picea mariana
AAAAAGAGGGAAGTCAACTTAGTAAAGAATCTACATTTAAGAGCCTTCTAATTTTAAATTGAATTAACAACTTCATAATAGGGAAAGCCTTTAAAACCTGTAAGGCAATTTGGGGAGACCTAGGAGTGATTCTAGGAGTAACTCTAGGTGGGTGAGGGAAATAAAGATAATTACTTAATTAAAGAAATTAATTCATGGAGGATTGTAGGGGATGAGGGACACTTGTACGAAGAGGAATTTTTGGGAATTTATTTGTAAAACTTTAATTAAATGAGGTTTTAAGAAAGAAAGGAAGTTCGAAACTCTATAAAAGAAAGGGAGGAGAAGGAGGAAGGATCATCTTCGGTTTGTGTAACGGTACGCTACAGAAATATCGACTTGAATGATTTACTTGTGGGAGTTACCGGTGAGTTGGGAGCTAGACGAGATCTCTGGATAGTGTGCGTGGCCCTTTTGTGGCTCAGGGGGCTAAGGGGGAAGAAGAGTACCCCTAGCATTGGCTGGGAGGTACCGGTGAGGTCTCAACGGTCGGTGAGCGGGAGTTGCACGTAGCGCTCTTTTATTTTGTAGAGTAGAATGCATTAGGACTTATGCTTGGATTGACATAGTGTTTTGTAATTGGATTGGATGTTTAGATTGATAGAGGACCCTTTTTTCTTAGCCTAGCTGATTGTTTGGTTGATGGATTTCCCATGGCCTTCATCCCCGCATGACTTGACAGCCCTGTTGGTTTGACTGTGACCAATGCGATTGTTTTGCCTTCCGTCCCTAGCTCGCCAGTCCTTGCCTGAGTAGTCGGCCAGGATCCTGATCTATGGTTGTCTCCTTAGTGTTAAAATACCTATGGATCTCAACGCCCTACTTTTCTGTGCAAGGATGACGAGCGAAGTATGCACCTATTAGTCGTCTACCTCCGTTATTGTCTTTGGTTGATTGTTGACTTGTGCCTTCTGGAAAAGTGCCCTTGCGTATGGATTCCATGCATCCTTGTTTGCCTACTTATGCGCTTGATTGATCATTCCTACCTTGTCTGCAATTCACCTCATACATGCATTTTAACTTGAGACAATGATTTTATGCTTTGCTTTGGGATATCAAGGAGTTGATACTCGACGTCTTTTTGGCCCGACCTCTATAAATATTTTAAAAGTAATTATTTGACATATGTTTAGTACCAATCTAGTTGTAGCGATTTGAGTGACATAAAATTTATATATAATGACTTGTGGTATGGGTATTCTGGCAAAAACAAATGACTTGATGTCGAATTTTTTTTTTCACTTGGTATTCTGGCATCGGGCAACCATTGGATTCCTGTCTGCATTTGCATTTGGCATCCTGAAGCTGGAGAAACAATTAATTTTAGAGTCTGTGTTTGTTTGTACATTGTTTGGATAAACGCTTGGTGTTAGACACAATTAAATTTTAGAGGCTACGTCTTATCTCTCTGTCTGTGTTTTCCCATTTTTACTACAAGTTTTCCAGTGAATTAATGTCAGCATTTTCCTGTTGAATGCCCAGAATTTGCCCTTTGAAAATGAGACGGGTTTGCTGTTATTAACGCTCGGAATTTGCTTGAAAATGAGACGGATTTTGCAGTTATTAACGCCCAGAATTTGCTTGAATCGATTGACTGATTGTTTTTATTTACACCCACGAGTTTGCTTTAAATCGGTTGCCTGAGTTGCTGTAATGCCTGCGATTTTACCAAATATTAGTAACTGAAACATAAACATCAATGTCTTGGAGATTTTCAACCTTCTAAGTATTGACACGTTTTAATAATTACATCTACATTATTACGACCACTAGATCATTCTATACTCATATTTAATGGGAATCATGTAAAATTTGTGTTTAATCAATTTATGGATTTTGTTTTGTTTTACATATGCCAGTTCCTTTTACCCTTGTGATATCATGCGAGCA
Source organism: Picea mariana (assembly GCA_032191745.1). NCBI lineage: Eukaryota > Viridiplantae > Streptophyta > Pinopsida > Pinales > Pinaceae > Picea > Picea mariana. Next base: position 13,817 of record JASDQU011026204.1, read on the forward strand.
TGCCAGTATAATCGGTACGCCATTGTTCACCTAGGTGGCGGGTTTAACATGATCTCAATCATGATGGAGCATTTTCATTGTGTCACAGTGCATAGTGATAGTCATTCGGAAGGACAATGTACCTAACGTAAAGGATCCATCACACGAAGATACGACTTGACTAGTAAACAAAATAGCACCAGAAATTCAAAAGAGACCATACCCAATCTTAATAATCTATCTTGTTTATAATAAATGACACTATGTTTGTTTAAAGATTCGAGACTAATTGATAACTCTCTTTATATTCATCATGTAATAGYTRCAACCACACCTCTGACCCAGYAGAATTTTTATCTATGTGAATTGTTTAGAGTCTCGCCTTTACCAATATCAATGTTCAATGGTGCTACGTCCCGTTGAGAGTTTACAAGGAATTTRTCCTTCTCRTTGTAACTTCTTCTTMTTAATGATGGTAKCAACTTGCTAAGCMTGTAGCTTGACTAAACAAGTATCMWTACAAGGTCTCTGTGTTGGGTTCTCGTCTTGGAKCCGTGTKCCTCYTTGGCTRCTCRCACTCTACAGARGAATTTCCCCTAAAKTTAACCTTAGAAATGGATTTATTAAAGAAAAAGGAACATGCCAAAAATACTATTAATTGAYAGATTAACAAGTTKCTTGGAATCCTTCCTTCCATTGAATTACGAAAGAGACSAAGACTAATAAGTTGTTCCAKCTTTCCAAAATGTCTGGAATATGTCCATAGTGAACAGTTGTTGAGCTTGCAATCTTGTTCGATTGTCGAGTAATCAACATCTTGGYGCTGTCATCYAGGTTTTGCTGAACAATGACCTTGCCTTTATCAGGTATGACAGCGAATAGCTTGTCGGCTATTCAATTGACTTACTCAGTTTGAAAAGCCGATTATTACGGTTATTGTTATTTTAGTCTGGTTAAAATTGTTAATATCGATGCGAAAGTAATATCGTTATATGATGATAATATTTATATTGTTATAATACTATTGTGTGTTACATGTTAATAATATTAATGTTGATAATGTTGTAAACCTGTTATATCTAGCCAATCTTGTTAATAATGTCGCTATTGTAATATCGTTGTTAATAGAATATGGTAATATGTTGACAATATTGTTTAATTATTAATTTATTCTTGTTAGTATTGTTAATGACATACGAGTGATGCATTGACTCCCTCGGTTGAGACAACGACTTTATTTATTTTGAATTTGATTAATTAGACATGTTAATTTAGACAACAAGGAGTTATTTTATAAGCAGTGTAGTCCAGTCGGTCACTTGTTTAATGGTTAGTGGGTATTATTATTCATCTTTCTTGAAGAGGCTCTATGCCTAACTTAGTGCACCTCATGATAACTATTATGACCCTAATAACTTGATAATAGTTCACTCCTTTTCCTTTTGACTTCTTACTAAAGAAATATTGTTCTAGGTTGTTAACGAAGTCGTTTCAGCTTGCGCTGCCCGTTGAGGGTGTTGATGTTTATTAGAAGTAATGTTTATACTTGGTTATGTAAACATTTATTGTGTTGGGTTACTCACTTTAAGGGTTCTAGCTACTTGTGTAATTAATATTGGGTTTCTAGGATGATTGTCCTTAGCTTAGTAGGCTTGGTCTATTTGAGTTGGGTGGGATGTAGACACCTCCTTGTTCCTCAGAATAATGGCCAGCCCTGAGACCTTAAATGGTCAAAATCAATGGGAACCTGGGCTTGAGCGATGCTTATGTGTCATGGAGATCCTAACCATTGCAGGGTAGGATGGGCGAGTAGTCAGTCTTATTTTTTCGTTGGTTGATTGTCTTTCATTGCTTCTAGATGCTTGATGTGCATCTGAGGTCATTATGTTGTTGTCACAGTTGCATGCATCATGTTTGTCATTGTGTTGTGGCGTAGAGTATAATGTCTTTATTACCCTCGTACACACACACAAAGAAAAAAAAAATTGCACTTGTTATGATAGGTTGATGTCGTGACGAACGGGAGGTTCGTTACATATGGTATCAGAGCGAGTTCAACCAGCGACTTGGGATTGCTACAACTTTCGTTGATATGATTGATTATACTGTTGTTGATCGAGTTGACTTCTGTGCATGCTGGTAATCATGGTTAGAGGATGCCGTAGAGGCAGATGACGGGGTGCTAGGGGAGGAGGCATGACGCCTCCAGTAGCATCCATGCCTGAGGGGTCTAACCCCCATGGAGATGAGCAGGTTCTCAGATAGGAGAAGATAAGAGTTGGTGATGTAGTCAAAATGATGAGATATTTTTAGTGCATGTCCGAGTCTCTGATCATCCATTTGGACAGAGATAAGGCCAGGGCATCGAAAATCACTGAGGTTCCACCATGCACTTTGGTTAGTATTGGTAGCGTTCACCGTGAACTCAAGAAGGTCAAATTTCTTGAGTTCTTTGGTGCCCAGGATGGTGCAGCTATTGAGGCATGGTTGGAGAACATGGAAATGTGCTTCGCACTTCGCGATTATACCTCCAACATGAAGGTCCTCATGGCGGTCTTTCATCTAAAAGGGAGCACTCTTCTATGGTGGAAGATGCTCCTACCGCAGCAGAACATGGTCGTCGAAGACTTGTCATGGGAACTGTTTGAGGAACGATTCAGAGAGAGGTACCTTTCAGAGGAATTCATTGAGCATCAACTCAATGCGTTCAACGCCTTACGACAGGTAGGTTGTACGGTGCGAGAGTACGAGGCCCATTTTATGGAGCTGCTCCGGTATGCTCCGCACCCTAACACTGAGAAACTTAAGGTCAACAGGTTCATGTTCGGCCTTAATTGCAGCCAGCATGCAAAGGTTGGAATTTTGATGCCTCAAACCTTGCATGATGTCGTCCAGAAGGCCCTCATAGCAGACGACGATCTTATCAGCGGGGGTCATACCAGGACTCCAGTGAGACCAGCAGAGCAGGTTTTACCTGGAGTACAACAAGATTAGACACTAGCCAGACATACACCGTGATATCGTGGACCACAGCATCAACAGCAGTGTCGACCGCCGTAACAGTAGTTTAGGCCTATTCAATAGAATAGACTAGGGTTCCAGGCTAGTGGGTCGTCATCTTCTACTTTGAGTACCAGGACTATTGGGCTGAAGAAGGGGTGTCAGATGTGTGGGGAGCCACACTACCAGCACGACTACCTTGTGGAGAGGACTAGAGCATCCAGATCAGTTGGACCCACTATCATGGGAGATATGGGCAAGGCCCATCGAATTCATGCAGCAGTGAATAACCACTAGGCAGAGAACTAGTTGACTGTGCTCGAGACAATAGGTACCATCGCTGACTAGACCCTTAGCATTTTGAAAGATCTCAGTGCTACCGAGAGTTTCATTTCTCGTGCATCACTAAAAAGGATTAAGGTAAAGGCAGTAAAAAAGAATGAGTTTAGCTTCGTGGAGATGGCTTCTGGAGCCAAACAAAAGGTTGGAGGAAAGGTTACAGGCTGTGTTCTTAACCTGGGAGAGTTTGTCACAAGGGCCAACCTGTATGTCATGATCCTAGGATCTTATGATGTCGTGATTGGTATGGACTGGTTGGAGTCACATGAGTCGATACTCAACTGTAAGACAAAATGGTTGATCTTGGTCGATGACGAGGGACAGAGATGTGTGAATGTAGGACAGAACTAGGGAGTTCCCCTGAGGTTCATCTCTTCGTTACAACTACGGAACAATATGTGTAAGGGGTGCAAGCTTTATGTGATCCTTGCGTTAAACGAGGGGGGAGTAGCAGAGGGTCTAGAACACCTTCTGGTGGTGAAGGAGTTTGTGGACGTATTTCCAGAGGAGTTACCTGGGATTCCGCCGAAGAGGGAGTTCAAGTTTACCATAGACCTAAAACCGGGTACTGAATCGATAGCATGGATGCCTTATCGGATGTTGACCCTAGAGTTACAAGAGTTGAAAATGAAACCGAAGGAGTTGCTGGACCTGGGACTAATACATCCTAGTGTGTCACTGTGGGGTGCATCTGTTATTTTCATACAAAAGAAGGACGGGTCATGGAGGCTTTGCATTGACTACCATCAATTGAACAAGGCTATGATCAAGAATCAATATCCATTGCCGAGAATTGAAGATCTGTTCGATCAAATGAAGGGTGCGAAGATGTTCTACAAGATCGATTTGCGATCAGGGTATCACCAATTACGGATCAAGGAGGATGACGTCCCTAAGACCACCTTTAAGACGAGGTTTGGACATTACGAGTTTACTGTTTTACCATTTCAACTGACAAACGCCCCAGGGGTATTTATGAGCTTAATGAACGGGGTGTTCCGTGATTACTTGAACAAGTTCATCCAAGTGTTCATTGACGATATTTTGATTTACTCTCGGACAATGGAGGAGCATGATGAGCACTTGCGCTTGGTGCTACAGTGTCGGCGAGAGCACAATTTGTATGGGAACTTGTCCAAATGTTCATTTTATTAATCGAAGATTCACTACTTAGGGCATGTCATCTTCGGAGAAGGCATCGTCATGGATCCAACCAAGGTTGAGGCTATTATGGAATGGCATGCGCCAACGAATGTCCTGGAAGTGCGTAGCTTCATGGGTTTAGCAGGATATTATCGACGGTTCTTCGATGGATTTTTGAAGATAGAAAATCCGATCACTGAGTTGCAAAAGAAGAACAAGAAGTTTGTTTCTACCGAGAAATGCACGGAAGCATTTCGGAGGCTCAAGGATTTGTTGACAACAACACCGATACTAAATGTACCAGACGTGGATGCGGACTTCTTTGTATGCACTGACGCATCCAAGGAACGCTTAGGAGGAGTCTTGATGCAGGACGAACGAGTGATTGCTTACATTTCGAGGAAACTGAGAAGGCATGAGGAGAACTACGTGAACCGAGTGGTGGATGCATTGAGTTGGAGACCATGCATCTTTTCGGTGTTGCCTCTTCAAACAAATCTACGTGAAAATATTCTAACTTTACAGCATGATGATGACTAGTACAAGGAAGTCGAATGTTTTATTGGACAAAACACAACTATGGTACCATGATTTGAGGGATTTTCATTTGATAGCGATGGCTTATTGAGGTTTAAAAGTTGGATCTACATACCAGCAAATGATCAGTTGAGGATGTTGATCCTAAGCGAGGATCATAGAGCAGTATACATGGCTCATCCGGGAGTCACGAAGATGAGGGCAGACCTTAAACCCTTATTCTTCTGGAAGGGAATAAAGGCCGACATAGTCAGCTATGTGGCCAGATGTCTAGAATGTCAGCAAGTAAAAGTTGAATATAGACACCCAGCAGGATTACTACAACCACATGCCATTTCGGAATCGCAATGGGAGGTTATTTCAATGGATTTTATTGTTGGATTTCCACTGACGGCAAGGAGACATGACTCGATTTTCATAATAGTAGACACTCTAATGAAGAGTGCTCACTTTATTCCTGTGCGTATGATGTATCAGGCACTTGACATAGCTAGAGTTTTCATCAGTGAGATTGTGAGGCTGCATGGCATGCCTAAGAGGATTATATCTGATCAAGGATCGGTGTTTACTGGATGATTTTGAATGAGTTTCGAAGAGGTCTTGCGAACCCAACTTAAATTTAGTACTGCGTATCACCCAGAGATTCACGATCAAACCAAACGAACTAACCAAACCTTGGAGGACATGTTGCGCATGTATGTGATGGACCAACAAAAGGGCTGGAAAGAATTCTTGCCACTAGTGGAGTTCTCTTACAACAACAGTTATTAGAGAACCATTAAGATGGCGCATTTCGAGCTTCTTTACAGATGACCATGTCCGACGCCCTTTAGTTGGGATCGACTTGAGGATAGGGTCCTTGTGGGACAAGAAGTGATCCAAGAAATGGAAGAGCAAATTCAAACAATAAGACAAAGGATTAAAGAAGTGCAGGATCGACAGAACAGTTATTCCAATGTGCATCTTGTCGACCATAGTTATGAGGTCGACGATCGACTCTTCTTGTTGGTTAAACCACATAGGAGTTCAGTCAAGTTTGGGAAGGAAGCTAAACTCCCTCCTAGTTTTGTGGTTCCTTTCAAGATTTTGGAGAGAAAGGGGCCCGTGACCTATCGACTAGCCTTGTCGGATTCGTTGAGGCGTATGCACGATGTTTTTCATGTATCTGTTTTGAGACATTATATTAGTGATCCTACACATGTTATTGACATGAGTTCTTTGCAAGTATCAGATGAGGGAGAGCTCACGGCTAAGTTGGTCCACATCTTGGATCATTGCATTTGACAGCTACGATGTCAAACGATAGATCAGGTCAAGGTCCAGTGGGACGATTATAGTCCTCACTCGGCAACCTAGGAGGACGCATATGATATGCACCAACAATTTCCATTTTTGTTTGATAGATAGAAATATGATACTGTGATACATTTTACTTTGGCATATATACTGCGAAACTTTGGGACGAAGTTTAGACCAAGAGGGGGTGTATGTAACATCCCGCTCTGGTGCACTGAGCGAACTTATTCTTTGAGGACACTTGCTCACAAGTGATCCGGATTATTATGCTATTAAAACTCTTGATTTTTATTATGAGGCGTTATGGGTTGATGATATGTTGTTTTAATACATTGACATAGATATGTGTTATTGACTCAGTTTTACTCAGTGTGCAGGGTTTTGGGACCTTGAGGATGTAGAGGCATCCATGGAACCCCTTGGACTCTGGATCGAGTCAGGGAGTGTGCCATCGGAGTTTGATCTCTTTACTGTTATTTTAGTGCATCTGACTGGATGATATGATATGGATATGTTATGACATGATTTGTTGATGATGCAAGCTCATGATAGATTGTTGACCAGACTCACATATGGAGTAAAGGGGTCACACATGACTACCAAAGATTTTGAGGGAGAGGTGTGGAAAGCAACCCTACCATAGCCTACTAGCACTCTCATCGTGGCTCGAACTGTAGGTTAACGATTGCCTAGTTCAAGAGGACCCACGATGTCGTGAGGGAAGACTGTGACAGTCGCTCACGATGATTCTAAAGGGTGCACAATAAGGCGGGGGCCTTATTCCTTAGAATCCCTTAGTGTCCCACGTGTTCACCTAGTGGAGTGTTGACTCTAGGGGTTATTGATGTCTACCAATTAGTCAAGAGGTGAGTGCCACCCTTGGAGCACGTAGTGCGTCCTGAAGGGAACGTCACGGAAAGGAACATATGAGGCGAGTGGCACCCTTGGAGCACATAGTGCATCCTGAAGGGCACATTGCATTGATGATGATAGAGGGATGAACCTAGATGGCCCTAAGACAAATAACATGTTAATAATTTTTAAAACAATTTCCCTAATTAAATGTCGCCCAACACAAAATCTAAGTTCTAAGTCTAAAATTACGCTAGGGGTAAAATTTTGTCTAACTAAAAAAAGAAAAAATATAATAATAATAAATAAATATATATATATATATATATGTATGTATATAGATAAAAATAAAATAAAATAATAAAATTTAAAATAAAAACCTCTTAAATAATAATTATGATCTTCATAAAATTTTGTAACATGAAGGGAGTAAGAAATTAAATTATTCATAAGAAATAAAATCTATGGATATAAAATGTAAAGAGGGAATTAATTATTTTATCTTTTGATAATTTAAAAAGATACTAACTTAATGATAAAAGGGAAAAGGCGTTAAATTCCACACCTGCCTTTTTAAGTGATTATTTGACATATGTTTAGTACCAATCTAGTTGTAGTGATTTGAGTGACAGAAAATTTATATATAATGACTTGTGGTATGGGTATTCTGGCAAAAAGAGATGACGTCATGTCAACATTTTTTTTCATTTGGTATTCTAGCGTCGGGCAACCATTAGATTCCTGTCTGCATTTGCATTTGGCATCCTGAAGCTGGAGAAACAATTAATTTTAGAGTCTGCGTTTGTTTGTACACTGTTTGGATAAACACTTGGTGTTAGACACAATTAAATTTTAGAGGCTACGTCTTATCTCTCTGTCTGCGTTTTCTCGTTTTGACTACAAGTTTGCCAGTGAATTAATGTCAGCATTTTCCTGTTGAATGCCCAGAATTTTCCCTTTGAAAACGAGACGAGTTTGTTGTTATTAACGCCCAGAATTTGCTTGAAAACGAGACGGAGTTTGTTGTTATTAACCCCCAAAATTTGCTTGAATCGATTGACCGATTGTTGTTATTTACGCCCATGAGTTTGTTTTAAATCGATTGCCTGAGTTGCTGTAATGCCTACGATTTTTCCAAATATCAGTAACTGAAACATAAACATCAATGTCTTGGAGATTCTCAACCTTCGAAGTATTGACACATTTTAATAATTACTTCTACATTATTACGACCACCAGATCATTTTGTACTCTTATTTAATGATAATCATGTAAAATTTTCCTTTAATCAATTTATGGATTTCGTTTTGTTTTACATAAGCCAGTTTCTTTTACCCTTGTGATATCATGCGAGCATGCTAGTATAATCGGTACGCCATTGTTCCCCTGGGTGGCATGTTTAACGGGATCTCAATAATGATCGAGCATTGTCATTGTGTCGCGTTGCATAGTGATAGTCATTCGGAAGGAAACCTGAAGGATCCATCACATGGAGATACGGCTTGACTAGTAAAGAAAATAGCACCAGAAATTCAAAAGACACCATACCCAATCTTAATAATCTATCTTGTTTATAATAAATGACACTATGTTTGTTTAAATATTGGAGACTAATTGATAGCTCTCTCTTTTCCATAACTCTCTTTATATTCATCATGTAATAGTTGCAACCGCAGCTCTGACCCAGCATAATTTTTATCTATGTGAACTGTTGAGAGTCTCGCCTTTACCAATATGAATGCTCAATGGTGCTACGTCCCGTTGAGAGTTTACAAGGAATTTTTCCTTCTCGTTGTAGCTTCTTCTTCTTAATGATGGTAGCAACTTGCTAAGCCTGTAGCTTGACTAAACAAATATCCTTACAAGGTCTCTGTGTTGGGTTCTCGTCTTGGAGCCGTCTTCCTCTTTGGATGCTCGCACTCTACAGGGGAATTTCCCCTAAAATTTACCTTAGAAATGGATTTATTAAAGAAAAAGGAACACGCCAAAAATACTATTAATTGACAAATCAACAAGCTGCTTGGAATCCTTTGTTCCATTGAATTACGAAAGAGACCAAGACTAATAAGTTGTTCCATCTTTCCAAAATGTCTCGAATATGTCCATAGTGAACAGTTGTTGAGCTTGCGTTCTTGTTTGATTGTCCAGTAATCAACATCTTGGCGCTCTCATCCAGGTTCTGCCGAACAATGACCTTGCCTTTATCAGGTATGACAACGAATAGCTTGCTTCCTATGCAATTGACTTACTCAGTTTGAAAAGGCGATTATTACGGTTATTGTTATTTTAGTCTAGTTAAAATTGTTAATGTCGATGCGAAATTAATATCGTTATATGTTGATAATATTAATATTGTTATAATACTGTTGTGTGTTACATGTTAATAATATTAATGTTGATAATGTTGTAAATCTGTTATATCTAGCCAATCTTGTTAATAATGTTTCTATTCTAATATCGTTGTTAATAGAATATGGTTATATGTTGACAATTTTGTTTAAATGTTAATTTATTGTTGTTAGTATTGTTAATCACATACGAGTGATGCATTGACTCCCTCGGTTGAGACAACGATTTTATTTATTGTTAATTTGATTAATTAGACATGTTAATTTAGACAACAAGGAGTTATTTTATAAGCAACGTAGTCTAGTTGGTCACTTTTTTAATGGTTAGTGGGTATTATTATTCATTTTTCTTGAAGAGGCTCTATGCCTAACTTAGTGCACCTCATGATAGCTATTATGACCCTAATAACTTGATAATAGTTCACTCCTTCGCCTTTCAACTTCTTACTTAAGCGATATTGTTATGGGTTGTTAACAAAGTCGTTTCATCTTGCACTGCCCGTTGAGGGTGTTGATGTTTATTAGAAGTAATGTTTATACTTGGTTATGTAAAAATTTATTGTGCTGGGTTGCTCACTGTAAGGGTTCTAGCTAATTGTGTAATTAATATTGGCTTTCTAGGATGATTGTCCTTAGCTTAGTAGGCTTGGTCTGTTTGAGTCGGGCGGGGTGTAGACACCTCCTTGTTCCTCAGAAAAGTGGCCAGCCCTGAGATCTTAAATGGTCAAAATCAATGGGAACCTAGGCTTAAGCGATGCTTATGTGTCATGAAGGTCCTAACCATTGCAAGGTAGGACGGGCGGGTAGTCAGTCTTATTTCTTCGTCAGTTGATTGTCGTTCATTGCTTCTAGATGCTTGATGTGTGTGTGAGGTCGTTATGTTGTTGTCGCAGTTGCATGCATCATGTTCTTCATCGTGTTCCGACGTAGAGTATAATGTCTTTATTACCCTTGTACACATGCACACACATAACTTTTTTTTGCACTTGTTATGAGAGGTTGATGTCGTGACGAATGGGAGGTTCGTTACATATGGTATCAGAGTGGGTTCAACCCACGACTTGGGATCGCTATGGATATTGTTGATATGATTGATTATACTGTTGTTGATTGAGTTGACTTGTGTGCATGAAGGTAATCATGGTTATAGGATGCCACAGAGGAAGATGATGGGATTCTAGGGGAGGAGGCGCGACGCCTCTGGTAGCATCCACGCCTGAGGGGTCTAACCCCCATGGAGATGAGAATTTTCTCGGACAGGAGCAGATAGTATTTGGTGATGTACTTGGAATGATGAGATCTTTTTAGCGCATGTCCAAGTCTCTAATCAGTCGTTTGGACAGAGATGATGCCAGGGCACCGACACCCGCTAAGGTTCCACCACACGCTTCGGTAAGTACTGGTAGTGTTCACCATGAACTCGAGAAGGTCAAATTTCCTGAGTTCTTTGGTGCCCCATATGGCGTAGCCGCTGAGGCATAGTTGGAGAACATGGTGATGTGCTTCTCACTTCACAATTATACCTCCAACATGAAGGTCTTCATGGTGGTCTTTCAACTAAAGGGGAGCGCTCTTCTATGGTGGAAGATGCTCCTACCACAACTCTCGTAGAAAACGTGTAATGGGAACTGTTCAAGGAACGGTTCAGAGAGAGGTACCTTTCAGAGGAATTCATTGAGCGTCAGCTTAATGAGTTCAATGCCTTACGATAGGGAGGTCATACGGTGCATGAGAATGAGGACCATTTTATGGAGCTGCTCCGGTATGCTCCGCACATTAACACTGAGAAACTTAAGGCCAACAGGTTCGTGTTCGGCCTTAATGGTAGCCTGCATGCAAAGGTTAGAATTTTGATGCCTCAAACCTTGCATGATGTCGTCTAGAAGGCCCTCATAGCAGAGGAGGAGCTTATTAGCAGGGGTCATACCAGGACTCCAGCGAGACCAACAGGGCAGGTTTTATCTAGAGTACAACAACATCCGACACCAGTGAGACATATGCCAGGATATCGTGGCTTCCAGAGGGGATCAACTTTCACTACACCTCGGAGACCGACATCTCAGCAGCAGACACCTTATCGGGGACCACAACATCAGTAGCAGCATTGACCATCGCAGCAACAGTTTAGGCCTGTTCAATAAAACAGATGAGGGTTCCAGGCCGGTGGGCCGTCATCTTCTACTTTGGGTACTAGGACTACTGGGCCGAAGAAGGGGTGTTGGACGTGTGGGGAGCCACACTACCAGTACGACTGCCTTGTGGAGAGGACTAGAGCATCCAGATCAGTCGAACCCACTATCGTGGGAGATATGGGTAGGGCCCATCAGATTCATGCAGCGGTGAATAACTGCCAGGCAGAGAACTAGTCGACTGTTCTCGAGACGACAGGTACCGTCGCTGACCAGACCCTTAGTATTTTGATAGATCCCTGTGATACCTAGAGTTTCATTTCTGGTGCAGCGCTAAAAAGGATTAAGGTAAAGGTAGTCAAACAGGATGAGTTTAGCTTCATGGAGATGGATTCTAGATCCAAACAAAAGGTTGGAGGAAAGGTTACGAGCTGTGTCCTTAACCTGGGAGAGTTTGTCACAAGGGCCAACCTATATGTCACGATCCTAGGATCTTATGATTTCGTGATTGGTATGGACTGGTTGGAGTCACATGAGGCGATACTCAAATGTAAGACAAAATGGTTGAGCTTGGTTGATGATGAGGGACATAGATGTGTGATTATAGGACGAAAACAGGGAGTTTCCTTGAGGTTCATCTCTTCCTTAGAACTACGAAATAGTATGTGTATGGGGTGCAAGCTTTATGCGATCCTTGTGTTAAACAAGAGGGGAGTAGCAGAGGGTCTAGAACACCTTCTGGTGGTGAAGAAGTTTGCGGACATATTTCCAGAGCAGTTACCTGGGATGCCGCCGGAGAGGGAGTTGGAGTTTACCATAGAGCTAAAACCAAGGACTGAACCAATAACAAGGATTCCTTATCAGATGTCGACCCTGGAGTTAAAAGAGTTGAAAATGAAACTGAAGGAGTTGTTGGACATGATACTGATACGTCCTAGTGTGTCACCGTGGGGTGTACCTATTATTTTCATATGAAAGAAGGATGGGTCATGGAGGCTTTGCATTGACTACCATTAACTGAACAAGGCTACGATCAAGAATCAGTATCCATTGCCGAGAATTGATGATCTATTCAAACAAATGAAGGGTGCGACGGTTTTCTCCAAGATCGATTTGCGATCAGGGTATCACCAGTTACAGATCAAGGAGGATGACGTCCCTAAGACTGCCTTTAAGACAAGGTTTGGACATTATGAGTTTATTGTTTTACCGTTTGGACTGACAAACGCCCCAGGGGTATTTATGAGTTTGATGAACGGGGTGTTCCGTGAGTACTTGGACAAGTTCGTCCAAGTGTTCATTGATGATATTTTGATTTACTCTCAGGCGACAGAGGAGCAGGACGAGTACTTTCTCTTGGTGTTACAGTGTCTACGAGACCACAATTTGTATGGGAAGTTGTCCAAATGTTCATTTTATCAATCGAAGATTCACTACTTAGGGCATGTCATCTCCAGGGAAGGCATCGTCATGGATCTAGCCAAGGTCGAGGCTATTATGGAATGGCCTGCGTCGATGAATGTCCCGGAAGTGCGTAGCTTCATGGGTTTAGTAAGATATTATCGACGGTTCTTCGAGAGATTTTCGAAGATAGGAAATCTGATCACAGAGTTGCGAATGAAGAATAAGAATTTTGTTTGGACCAAGAAATGCACAGAAGCATTTAGGAGGCTCAAGGAATTGTTGACAACAACAACGATACTAAAGGTCCCTGACATGGATGCGGAATTCTTGGTATGCACTGACGCATCCAAGGAAGGCTGAGGAGGAGTCTTGATGCAAGACAGACGAGTGATTGCTTACATTTCGAGGAAATTGAGAAGGCATGAGGAGAACTATGAGATGCACGATTTTGAGTTATTAGCCATCGTATATGCCTTGAAAGTTTGGAGACACTACCTTGTTGGACGAAAATTTGAACTAAAGACTGGCCATTGTGGACTACAACACATATTTACGCAAGGTGACCTGAACGCATGACAACGACGTTTGTTGGAATTGCTTAGCAAATACGAATTCGAGATTAGTGACATAAAAGGAACAGTGAACTGAGTGGTGGATGCATTGAGTCAAAGACCATGCATTTTTTCGGTGTTGCCTCTTCAGACGAATCTATGTGAAAATATTCTAACTTTATAGCATGACGATAACTGGTACAAGGAGGTTGAATGTTTTATCAGACAAAACACAATGATGGTACCATGATTTGAGGGATTTTCATTTGATAGTGATGGCTTATTGAGGTTTAAAAGTCAGATCTACATACCACCAAATGATGAGTTGAGGATGTTGATCTGAAGCAAAGCTCATAGAGTAGTATACATGAATCATCCGGTAGTCACGAAGATGAGGGCGGACCTTAAACCCTTATTCTTCTGGAAGGGAATGAAGGCCGACATAGTCAACTATGTGGGCAAATGTCTAGAATGTCAGCAGGTAAAGGCTGAACATAGACACCCAGCAGGATTATTACAACCACATGCCATTTCAGAATCGCAATGGGAGGTTATTTCGATGGATTTTATTGTTGGATTGCCACTGACAGAAAGGAGACATGACTCGATTTTCATAATAGTAGACACTCTAATGAAGAGTGCTCACTTTATTCCTATGCATACGATGTATCAAGCACCTGACATAGCTAGAGTTTTCATTAGTGAGATTACGAGGCTGCATGGTGTGCCTAAGAGGATTATATCTTATCGAGGATTGGTGTTTACTCGACGATTTTGGATGAGTTTCCAAGAGGCCTTGCGAACCCAACTTAAATTTAGTACTGTGTATCTCCCGGAGATTCACGATCAAACCAAACAAACTAACCAAACCTTGGAGGACATGTTGCGCATGTATGTGATGGACCAACAAAAGCACTGGGAAGAATTCTTGCCACTAGTGGAGTTCTCTTACAACAACAGTTATTAGAGAACCATTAAAATGGCGCCTTTCAAGTTTCTTTACAGATGACTGTGTCAGATGCCCTTTAGTTGGGATCGGCTTGAGGATAGGGTCTTGGTGGGACCAGAAGTGATCCAAGAAATGGAAGAGCAAATTCAAACAATAAGACAAAGGATTAAATAAGTGTAGGATCGACAGAAGAGTTATGCCAATGTGCGTTGTGTCGACCAGAGTTACAAGGTCGACGATCGACTCTTCTTATGGGTTAAACCACATAGGAGTTCAGTCAAGTTTGGGAAGGGAGCTAAACTCCCTCCTAGATTTGCGGGTCCTTTCAAGATTTTGGAGAGAAAGGGGCCCGTGACCTATCGACTAGCCTTGCCAGATTCGTTGAGGCGTATGAACAATGTTTTACATGTATCTGTTTTGATACATTATATTAGTGATCCTACACATGTTATTGACATGAGTTCTTTGCAGGTATCGGACGAGGGAGCGCTCACGACTGAGCTGGTCTGCATCTTGGATCATCGCATTCGACAGCTATGATGTCAAATGATAGATCAGGTCAAGGTCCAGTGGGACGATTATAGTCCTCACTCGGCAACCCAGGAGGACACATATGATATGCGCCAACTGTTTCCATTTTTGTTTGATAGATAGACATATGATACTGTGATACATTTTACTTCGGCATTTATACTGCGAAACTTTGGGACAAAGTTTAGACCAAGAGGGGGTTTATGTAACATCCCTCTCTGGTGCACTGAGCGAACTTATTCTTTGAGGACACTTGCTCGCAAGTGATCCGGATTATTATGCTATTAAAACTCTTGATTTTTATTATGAGGCGTTATGGGTTGATGATATGTTGTTTTACTACATTGACATAGACAGGTCTTATTGACTCAGTTTTACTGAGTGTGCAGGGTTTTGGGACCTTGAGGATATAGAGGCATCCATGGAACCCCTTGGACTCCGGATTGAGTCAGGGAGTGTGCCATCAGGGCTTGATCTCTTTACTGTGATTTTTGTGCATCCGACTGGATGATATGATATGGATATGTTATGACATGATTTCTTGATGATCCAGGCTAACGATAGCTTGTCGACCAGACTCACATATGGAGTAAAGGGGTCACACATGACTACCAGAGATGTTGAGGGAGAGGTGTGGACAAGAGCCCTGCCACAGCCTACTAGCACTTCCGATGTGGCTCGAACTGTAGGTTAACGATTACCTAGTTCGAGAGGACCCACGATGTCGTGAGGGCAGACTGCGACAGTCGCTCACGATGATTCTAAGGGGTGCATAATAAGGCGGGGGCCTTATTCCTTAGAAGCCCTTAGTCTCCCACAAGTTCACCTAGTGGAGTGTTGACTCCAAGGGTTATTGATGTCTACCAATCAGTCAAGAGGCGAGTGCCACCCTTGGAGCACGTAGTGCATCCTTAGGAAACGTCACGAAAAGGAGCAGATGAGGCGAGTGACACCCTTGGAGCACCTACTGCGTCTTGAAGGGAACATTGCATTGATGATGATAGAGGGATGAACCTAGATGGCCCTAAGACAAATAACATGTTAAGAATTTTTAAAACAATTTCCCTAATTAAATGTCGCCCAACACAAAATCTAAGGTCTAAGTCTAAAATTACACTAGGGGTAAAATTTTGTCTACCTAAAAAAGAAAAAATATAATAATAATAAAT
>JASDQU011026204.1:30143-44563 GCA_032191745.1 Picea mariana
TATAGAATAGAATTCAAAGGTATGACATTTCATGACATTTTCATGAAAGGTGATTTGTAATATACGGTTTGTTGGACCATTCAGGACTTTCTAGGTATTCGAGTATGACAAAGAGTATTTACAATTCAAATCTAATGAAATATTTCAAATCCATTTACTAAATTAATCAAACACTTTTTAATCAGTAATTTATGCCATACTTTTTGGTGTATAATTTATGTTACTACTTTTTGGTGTATAATTTATGTTACTAGACGTTGTTGTTCATGACCAAGGACAAAATGATTTTTTTTTGTCCATTTGTTTGATGTATTCCGTAGATTATAATTAGTGTTTATTTGATGTACATAGGAAGATTTTTTTCTTTAATTAGTAATTTATGCCATACTTTTCGGTGTATAATTTATGTTACTAGACATTGTTGTTCATGACCAAGCACAAAATAATATTTTTCTTGTCCATTTGTTTGATGTATTCCGTAAATTATAATTAGTGTGTATGTGATGTACATAGGAGGATTTTACATGTAGCACAATTTTTTATCAAATAAATAGTTTTTTTAATGGACATGTTGACGAAGTCAACCTCCTTATATCATGACATTAATAGAATGGGAAATATATATTCGATAATGTAAGGACAATATTTAAAGAAAGGATGTTCAATGTTGACATCTAAAATTCTGAGTATCCAAATGAAATAAAAATTCCTCATGATCACATGTTGTAATATCCCCAATTTTAATCTTCCTGAATTAGAATGTAATTGTATAAATGTAATTTAGGTTGGTCAGTCGATGTGTTGGGGAAAAGACTATGTGTTGGTTTAATATGGATGGGGTCAAATGGTACAATATATGCATTGAAATAATTATTCAGAATAATAATTTTTGGTTGTGATATGAGAGAGATGAAGAACGATGGGGGGATATAATTTCACAAGAGAGAGGAGTCCAAGGGGGAATTAATCATGGGCATTAATCCAACCCACGTCCTGAATTGTTACTATTGTGTAAAATTTATATCTATTGTTGAGTGTTCCTAAACCCAACCATTAAAATCATGTAAGAGGGTGGGTGTGAGGAATCACATCCCATAGTTATTGGAAAGAATGGCAAGCACTACAATAAGTTTGGTAAAGTGTGTAAGTCAATTCAAGCAAGCAAGCAAAGAGATGGAATTAATATGCACAAGGGGGAAATTTTTGGGACAGTCATGTTTTTGCATGGAGAATAGTTTTTACTTGTGGATTTTGGACAACAAGAGAGGAAATGAGTGATGGAAAAAGAACCGTCCATGTTGGACTTGAAAGAATCCATTGTTGGGCTATGTTTTATATTCAAAAAGAGGCATGTGTGCCTGTAAATTGGGTTGTAAGATTCTGAAGCATTTTTTTGTTAAGTAAATGTCTCAAAATTCTTGTGAGGGATGTTGTGAGCACTCCTTAAATAGTTGGGAAGATTCTTGAACAATCATATGCAATGGATCTCTAGAGGGAAGTGGGAAGGCCCAAGGAACTGTGTGTAGTGAAGGGGGATCTAATTTCTTAGGTTGTGCATGATATCTGGAACAAAGAGGAACCTAGGTTTCGGGGCTATTGTTTGTGGAGATTGGATATCTAGAGGGTCGAATCTCCTTTTGGAATCATAGCCTCATCTTGGGGGTGGTTTGTTGTTGAGAGAAAATGAACAACAAAGCCTATGGCTAGTAGGTTCATCCTTCGTATGCATCAAGTTCGTTAGATAATAATAGATACATTCTCTATTTTGTTTATTAGGATATTTTGTTGTGTAAATGGTTTATATGGATGATGTGTGCTTGTTTTTTTCTTGAGAAGTTGCATTCATGTTTTAATATATGCTTTTAGATGCATTAAGAGCCACAATATTAGCCAAACAATTAAGTTGTCTATGATATGTAGTCGGTAAGCTACAAGAAACTAATAAGTAAAAATATTATATCTTAATCTATATTCCACAAGTGATGTTTCTCATTTGGAGGCTAGGAATGTTACACATACCAGCTAAAATGAACATGTATTTCAAATTTTATGATATTCCATATTGAGAAAAAATTTAATTGCACATATATTGGATTTAATGCATTCCTTATAGAATATGTATATTCACTTTTGAATCATATTGCTTTAACCAAGAAAGATACAAGTTAATCTATAAAAAAAAATTGGATTCTACAAAAAATGAGGAACGATATATGAGATCAAGAAATACTAAATGCATATGGTCTGATAATTTATTTTGATACATCATGGATACTGTTGTAACAAACCTCCCATTTCATCATGACATCAAGCCTCACATAACAAGTGAAAAATTGTTTTTTTTGTGTGTGGGTGTACGAAGGTAAACATGACATTATACTCAACAACGCAACACGAGGACGAACACCACGCAAGAAACTCACGCAAAAACAACATGAAGACCTAACAAGAATAAGAATGACTACCTGTCTGTCCTACCCTGCAATGGTTAGAACCTCCAGGACACATAAACAACGCTCAAGCCCATGTTCCCATCGATTTTGACCATTTAAGGTCTCAGGGCTAGCGACTGTTCTGAGGAACAAGGAGGTGTCTACAACCCTCCCAACACAATCAAGACCAAAACTAAATATGATAATACAAGAACACCAACAATGATCAAGCGTGATAGTGTTCTATGAATCAGTCACACATCACATAAATTCATAGGTGCAAGAGAATTTGATTACTAAATCCATCATAAAATGACATAAGTTCGTGCACAATGTCATCAACTTCATTTTATTTTCAAGCTGCAATGGCAAACATCTACTTTACATCAAGGCATGCTATTAATCCATCATTAAATTCAACTATAATTAACCTTTTAGTGGCATATGAAGTAACTACACCCAAGACCGTCCATACATATCATGGTGCAAAATAAATATCAATTAATTCATGGAGCAAGGTAATCAAATTACATAATTAGTCTCACAACCTAAAATTTCATGGTGCACAAATTCTATTATAAACTTACAATTCGATCATATGTCAGCATCTCCTAATGGCGCAAGAGTAACCTACTTGATTTTAAAAGTGCTAAGAGAAAAATTACATAATCAACCATGCTTCTCATTTATTCATGACGTAGTACAACTATAAAATTAATTCAAGGTGCAAGTGAATTAAGAGCTACATAACCATGACTCCAACAATTCTCCATTCAAACTTTAATCATTATACATTCCAGTTGGGCAAATCTAATTTTATCCAAATCTCAATCTACTAGCCATTAACGTTAATTGAAACATTACTAAAATAAAGTAGCTTGCTATTATTAACACTAACTAAAATAAAGTAGATTGCTATTATGAAACATTAACTAAAATAAAGGAGATGGCTCTTATTAAATAAAGTAGATTGCTATTGCTTTTATTGCTATTATTAAATAAATCTCAATCTGTCATCTAATTCTAAATTCATCCAAATCTCAATCCACTGGCCATTAACATTAATGAATCATTAACAAAAAAGGGGAAGAATGCTACTATTAAATACTGATGCACGAATAAATCTCAATGTGTCAGGAATGGAGCATAACACGCAACCCACAGGCACGCGAAAATGAAAAACGCAGGGAGTCATAATTAAATTTTTAAACAATTGCAATATTAAAAACAACGCTTCAATGGAGGAATGGTCTAAAGCGAATTCACCGGCTTAAGAAAAATAAGGAAGTCAACCCAAAAATTTATGAGACATTATCTATTCAAAAAGGAATAGAAGACAATCGGACAAAGAGGTGATTCAGGTAAACCCTCTTTCGAATCGAGAAATGGAGGGAAATAGTGTTGCCCGGCCAAATTGATTTTCAGAATTGTGGTCATTAATTTGGAATTGATTGTGGACCGCACATTTAGAAGGGTACATGAATCTCTTAGTAGTTGTTTGTCAAGCTGAGGCCATTCAACAATTTCTTCCACTCCAGTAAAGGATGGTGAATGATTGAACTCATATATTAATATTCTATTCCTTCATTTAGAGGAGAATGAACTGAACCAAAGCCTTCCTTCATGGATGATGGCTTAACTCATGAATGTGGGATGCTTGAACCGGTGGTCATCTATTCTGTATTATGGCTGACAAACTGACTGCATGATATGGTAGCGAGTGGGCGCACAACCTAGATATCGCTGCTAAAGATTTCGTGGGTGGAACTCAGAGGAGATATTATTCAGCCATTACATAAAACACTTTGCAGATGTAATATTAATTCATCCAATACAAAGACACGATTTTGCAGAGGGAATGACACTACAACCATTACATTAAAACAATTCACAGAGGCAATGTTAACGCAACCATTACAGAGACACCATTTTGCATAGTTCGTACGTAAAATCATAATTCAACCAACTCAAGATGTCGCACAGGAAAAGAAATCGTTCAATAAGAATTCGCCCAGGTGTAAATTCACCCGAAGACTTAACACAGGTATAAAATCGCCCCAAAAATTTTGCCCGGAAATGTCAAAAGAAATTTGCAGAGAAGGAATGTAAAACGTAGTCCAGTGATTTAAAACCTATCAAGGAGTGGGCCTCTAGTCTAGCTAACTTCATCTTACACTGAATTAAAGTCCAGAGGTGTAAAGAGAGGGATAAAATCATAGTGTAAGATTCGTCGGTAAAAATTTCCTATTGATTTAGCAATCGCTCTTTCAAAAACACTGTCAATCTATAAAACTGTGAACACAGTCAATAAAGGTATAAATGAAGGGTGAAATAGCAAGGTAAATTCTCCATTTAAGGGATGAAGATGCAAGGCTATATTGGCCATTATCAAATGAAGAACAGATAGAAACGAATTCTCCAGCAAATGATATTTACACACTTAAATTTCTCCATTTAAGTGATGAGGACGCAAGTCAAACAACAGGAAAGGACATCCATAGAGGTAGACGGATGATAGGTTCGTCTTCACTTCACCATCGTCGCACAGAAAAGCAGGGCGTTGAGATCCATAGGTCTTTTAACGCTAAGGCGAAGACCGTATAGAAGGCTCCTGGCCGACTGCTCAGGCGAGGATTGGTGAGCTATGGAAGAAGGATAAACAACCTCAAGGTCACAATCAACACATAGGGCAGTCACGACATGCGGGAAGACGAAGGCCATGGGATTCAACCTCCATCGAGCTAGGATAAAGAAGGTTTCAATCATCAATTTTAAAAAGAACATCATTTTACATTTCCATTAAATAAGCATATCCAAGCATAAAACCTATAGCATATACTATACAAAATGAAAGGAGAGTATCGTTGCCTGTTCGCCCGCTCTGAGTGACGACCGTGCTCTCCATGCAACTCACGCTCGTCGACCATCAAGACTTCACTGGTACCTCCCAGCCAATGATAGGGGTACTCTTCTTTCCCATTAGCCCCCCGAGCCGCAAAGGGGCCACACACTCACTATATAGAGATTTCATCTAGCTCCCAACTCGCCTCACAAGGTCAAGCTACCACTTCTCTCCAAGCTGGGTATCCCAACTCCCACAAGTAAATCAGTCAAGTCGATATTTCCGCAGCATAACATTACACAAACATAAGATGATCCTTCATCCTTCTTCTTCCTTCATTTTATAGAGTTTCGAACTTCCTTTCTTTCCTAAAATATCATTTAATTAAAGTTTTAAAAATAAATTTCCAAAATTATTCTTCGTACAAGTGTCACCCATCCCCTTCATTCCTCCATTATTTAATTTCTTTAATTAATTAATTATATTATTTCCCTCACCAACCTAGAGTTACTCCTAGAATCACTCCTAGGTGTCCCCAAATTC
Organism: Picea mariana; assembly: GCA_032191745.1. Taxonomy (NCBI): domain Eukaryota; kingdom Viridiplantae; phylum Streptophyta; class Pinopsida; order Pinales; family Pinaceae; genus Picea; species Picea mariana. The sequence goes on from JASDQU011026204.1 coordinate 35,961, forward strand.
CCTTATAGGTTTTAAAGGCTTTCCCTATTATGAAATTGTTAATTCAATTTAAAATTAGAAAGCTCTTAAATGGTAGATTTTTTACTAAGTTGACCTTTCGCTTTTTCTCTTAAGTTCCCCTTTTTCCCTTTTTATTTTACCTCTTTTCCTAGTTTCCTAAAAAAAAATATTTTCCCTCTTTCCCATTTTAAACTAGAACCCAAAAAGGCAAATGTGGAATTTAACCCCTTTTCCCTTTTATCATTAAATTAGTATATTTTAAATTATCAAAAATATTAAAACAATTAATTTCCTCTTTGTATTTTATATCCACAGATTTTTTATTTTTTTTTATGAATAAATTAAATTTCTTACTCCCTTCATGTTACTAGATTTAATGAAGATCATAATTATTATTTAAGTTGTTTTTATTTTTATCATTTTTATTACTATTTTTTTTAAAAGACAAAATTTTACCACTAGCGTAATTTAGACTTAGGCCTTAAATTTCGTATTGGGCGATATTTAATTAGGGAAATTGTTTTAAAATTACTTAACATGTTATTTGTCTTAGGGCCTTCTAGGTTCATCCCTCTATCATCGACAATGCGACGTGCCCTTCAAGACGCACTAGGTGCTCCAAGGGTGCCACTCGCCTTATCTGTTCCTTTGCGCGACGTGCCCTTCAGGACTCACTACATGCGCCACGGGTGCCACTTGCCTCTTGACTGATTTGGTAGACATCAATAACCCCTAGAGTCAATACTCCACCAAGTGAACTTGTGGGAGATTAAGGGCCTGTAAGGAATAAGCCCCCCGCCTTATTGTGTGCCCCTTAGAATCATCGTGAGTGACTATCACAGTCTGCCCTCATGACATCGTGGGTCCTCTCGAACTAGGTAATCGTTAACCTACAGTTCGAGCCACAGTAAGAGTGCTAGTAGGTTGTGGTAGGGCTGTTGTCCACACATCTCCCTCAACATCTCTAGTAGTCATGCGTGACCCCTTTACTCCATATGTGAGTCTGGTCGACAAGCTATCGTCAGCCTGCATCATCAACAAATCATGTCAGAACATATCCACATCATATCATCCAGTCATATGCACTAATATCACAGTAAAACAATCAAACCCCAATGGCACACTCCTTGACTCGATCCAAAGTCCAAGGGGCTCCATCGATGCCTCTGCATCCTTGAGGTCCAAAAACCTACACACTCAGTAAAATCAAGTCAATAGCACATGTCTATGTCAATGTAGTAAAACAACATATCATCAACCCATAACTCCTCATAATAAAAATCAATTTTTTAATAGCATAATAATCCAGATCACTTGCGAGCAAGTGTCCTCAAAAAACAAGTCCGCTCAGTGCACCAGAGAGGGATGTTACATACACCTCCTCTTGGTCTAAACTTCGTCCTGAAGTTTCACAGTATAAATGCTGAAATAAAGTGTATCACAGTATCATATGTGTATCTATCAAACAAAAATGGAAATTGTTGGTGCATATCATATGTGTCCTCCTAGGTTGTCGAGTGAGGACTATAATCATCCCACTGGACCTTCACCTGATCTATCGTTTGATGTCATAGCTGTTGAATGCGATGATCCAAGATGCGGACCAGCTCAGCCGTGAGCGCTCCCTCATCCGATACCTGCAAAGAACTCATGTCAATAACATGTGTAGGATCAGTAATATAATGTCTCAAAACAAATACATGAAAAACATCGTGCATACGCCTCAACGAATCCGGAAAGGCTAGTCGATAGGTCACGGGCCCCTTTCTCTCCAAAATCTCAAAAGGACCCGCGAACCTAGGAGAGAGTTTAGCTCCCTTCCCAAACTTGACTGAACTCCTATGTGGATTAACCTGCAAGAAGAGTCGATCGTCGACCTCGTAACTATGGTCGATACGGCGCACATCGACATAACTCTTCTGTCGATCCTGCGCTTCATTAATCCTTTGTCTTATTGTTTGAATTTTCTCTTTCATTTCTTGGATCGCTTCTGGTCCCACCAGGACCCTATCCTCAAGCCAATCCCAACTCAAAGGCGTCTGACATGGTCGCTTGTAAAGAAACTCGAAAGGCGCCATCTTAATGGTGCTCTGGTAACTGTTGTTGTGAGCGAATTCTACCAATGGCAAGAATTCCTCCCAACTCTTTTGTTGGTCCATCACGTACATGCACAACATGTCCTCCAAGGTCTGGTTCATTCGTTCAGTCTGTCCATCAATTTCCAGGTGATACACAGTACTAAATTTAAGTTGGGTTCCCAAGGCCTCTTGGAAACTCGTCCAAAATTGTCCTGTAAACACCGATACTTAATCAGATATAATCTACTTAGGCACGCCATGCAACCTCACAATCTCACTGATGAAAACTCTAGCTATGTTAGGTGCCTGATACATTGTACACATGGGAATAAAGTGAGCACTCTTCGTCAAAGTGTCTACTACTACGAAAATTGAGTCATGTCTCCTTGCCGTCAGTGGCAATCCAACAATAAAATCCATCGAAATAACCTCCCATTTTGATTCTGGGATAGCGTGTGGTTTTAGTAATCCTGTTGGGTGTCTATGTTTAGCGTTTACCTGCTGACATTCTAGACATCTAGCCACATAGTTGACTATGTCTACCTTCATTCCCTTCCAAAAGAATTAGGGTTTAAGGTCTGCCCTCATCTTCGTGACTCCTCGGTGAGCCATGTAAACTGCTCTATGAGCCTTGCTTAGGATCAACATCCTCAACTCGTCGTTCGGTGGTATATAGATCTGATTTTTAAACCTCAATAATCCCTCGCTATCAAACGAAAATATTTCAAATCGTGGTACCATCATTGTGTTTTGTCCGATAAAACCCTCGACCTCTTTGTACCAGTCATCGTCACGTTGTAAAGTTAGAATCTTTTCACGTAGATTCTTCTGAAGAGGAAACACCGAAAAGATGCATGGTCTCCGACTCAATGCATCCACCACTCGGTTCACTGTTCCTTTTATGTAAGTAATCTCGAAGTCGTACTCGCTAAGCAATTTCGAAAAATGTCGTTGTCATGCATTCAGGTCACTTTGCGTAAATATGTGTTGTAGTCCACAATGGTCAGTCTTTAGTTCAAATTTTCGTCCAACAAGGTAGTGTCTTCAAACCTTCAAGGCATATATGATGGCTAATAACTCCAAATCATGTGTCGTGTAGTTCTCCTCATGCCTTCTCAGTTTCCTCGAAATGTAAGAAATCACTCATCTGTCTTGCATCAATACCCCGCCTAAGCCCTCCTTGGATGCGTCAGTGCATACCAATAATTCCATGTCCATGTTAGGGACCTTTAGTATCGATGTTGTTGTTAGCAACTTCTTGAGCCTCCGAAATGCTTCCCCGCATTTCTTAGTCCAAACAAACTTCTTGTTTTTCTTCTGCAATTCTGTGATCGGATTTTCTATCTTTGAAAACCCCTCGACGAACCGTCGATAGTATCCTGCCAAACCCATGAAGCTACACACTTTCGGGACATTCGTCGGCGCAAGCCATTCCATAATAGCCTCGACATTTGCTGGATCCAAGATGATGCCTTCGACAGAGATGACATGCCCTAAGTAGTGAATCTTCGATTGATAAAATGAGCATTTGGATAACTTCCCATAAAATTTGTGCTCTCGCAGACATTGCAGCACCAAGCACAAGTGCTCGTCATGCTCCTCTGTTGTCCGAGAGTAAATCAAAATATCGGCAATGAATACTTGGACGAACTTGTCCAATTACTTGCGGAACACCCCATTCATCAAACTCATAAATTCCCCTGGGGCGTTTGTCAAACCAAACAGTAAAGCAGTAAATTCATAATGTCCAAACCTTGTCTTAAAGGTGGTCTTAGGGATGTCATCCTCCTTGATCTGTAACTGGTGATACCCTGATCACAAATCAATCTTGGAGAACATCGTCGCACCCTTCATTTGATCGAATAGATCATCAATTCTCAGCAATGGATACTGATTCTTGATCATGGCCTTGTTCAGTTGATGGTAGTCAATGCAAAGCCTCCACGATCTATCCTTCTTTCATATGAAAATAACAAGTGCACCCCATGGTGACACACTAAGACGTATCAGTCCCAGGTCCACCAACTCCTTCAGTTGCATTTTCAACTCTTGTAACTCCAGGGTCGACATCGGATAAGGCGTTCTGTCTATCGGTTTAGTCCCCGGTTTTAGGTCTATGGTAAACTCCAATTCCCTCTCCGGTGGCATCCCAAGTAACTCCTCTGGAAATACGTCTGCAAACTCTTTCACCATCGGAAGGTCTTCTAGACCTTCTGCCACTCCCTTCTCGTTTAACGCAAGGATTGCATAAATCTTGCACCCCTTGCACATACTCTTTCGTAGTTGTAAGGAAGAGATGAAGCTCAGGGAAACTCCCTAGTTCCATCCTACAATCACACGTCTCTGTCCCTCGTCATCGACCAAGCTCAATCGTTTTGTCTTACAGTTGAGTATCGCCTCATGTGATTCCAACCAATCCATACCAATCACGACGTCATAAGATCCTAAGATCATGACGTACAAGTTGGTCCTAGTGACAAACTCTCCCAGGTTAAGGATACATCCCATAACCTTTCCTCCAACCTTTTGTTTGGTTCCTGAATCCATCTCCACGAAACTAAACTCATCATGTTCGACTGCCTTTACCTTAATCCTTTTTAGCGCTGCACCAGAAATGAAACTCTTGGTAGCACTAGGATCTATCAAAATACTAAGGGTCTGGTTAGCGACGGTACCTGTCGTCTCGAGCACAGTCGACTGGTGCTCTGCCTGGCGGTTATTCACTACTGCATGAATCTGATGGGCCTTGCCCATATCTCCCACGGTAGTGGGTCCGGCTGATCCGGATGCTCTGGTCCTCTCCACAGGGCAGTCGTGCTGGTAGTGTAGCTCCCCACACATCCAACACCCCTTCTTTGGCCCAGTAGTCCTGGTACCCGAAGTAGTAGATGATGGCCCATCGGCCTAGAATCCTAGTCTGTTCTACTAAATGAGCCTAAACCGCTACTGCTGCGGGCGACACTGTTGTTGATGCTTTGGTCCCCGATAAGGTGTTCGCTGCTGAGGCTTTGATCGTCGGGGTGTAGTGAAAGTGGATCCCCTCTAGAAGCCACGANGCACCCCATGGTGACACACTAGGACGTATCAGTCCCAGGTCCAACAACTCTTTCAGTTGCATTTTCATCTCTTACAACTCTGGGGTCGAAATCCGATAAGGCGTTCTTGCTATCGGTTCAGTCCCCGGTTTCAGGTCTATGGTAAACTCCAATTCCCTTTCCAACGGCATCCTAGATAACTCCTCTGGAAACACGTCCGCAAACTCCTTCACCACCGGAAAGTGTTCTAGACCTTCCGCCACTCCATTTTCGTTTAGTGCAAGGATCGCATAAATCTTGCACCCCTTACGCATACTTTTCCGTAATTGTAAGGAAGAGACAAACCTCAGGGAAACTCCCTGGTTCCTTCCTACAATCACACGTCTCTTTCCTTCGTCATCATCCAAGCTCAACCTCTTCGTCTTACAGTTGAGTATCACCTCATGCGATTCCATCCAATCCATACCAATCATGACATCATAAGATCCTAAGATTGTGACGTACAAGTTGACCCTCGTGACAAACTCTCCCAAGTTAAGGGCACAACCCATAACCTTTCCTCCAACCTTTTGTTTATCTCCTAAAGCCATCTCTATGAAGCTAAACTCGTCCTGTTTGACTGCCTTTACCTTAATCCTCTTTAGCGCTGCACTAGAAATGAAACTCTCAGTAGCACCTAGGTCTATCTTAAATACTAAGGGTCTGGTCAGCGAAAGTACCCGTCATCTCAAGCACAGTCAACTGGTGCTCTGCCTGGTGATTATTCACTGCTGCATGAATCCAATGGGCCTTGCCCATATCCCCCACGGTAGCGGGTCCGGCTGATCCGGACGCTCTGGTCCTCTCTACAGGACAATCGCGCTGGTAGTGTGCCTCCCCACATGTCCCACACCCCTTCTTCGGCCCAGTAGTCCTGGTACCCGAAGTAGAAGACGACGACCCACTGGCCTAGAACCCCGGTCTGTTCTGCTGAACAGGCCTAAACTGCTGTTGCTGCAAGCGACGCTGCTGCTGGTGTTGTGGTCCCCGATAAGGTGTCCGTTGCTGAGGCAGTGGTCGTCGGGGTGTAGTGAAAGTGGATCCTCTCTGGAAATGATGATATCCTAGCATATGTCTCACTGGTGTCTGATGCTGCAGTGTACCAGATGAACCCTGCCCGGCTGGTCTCGCTGGATTCCTGGTCTGACCCCCACTGATAAGCTCCTCCTCTTCTATGAGGGCCTTTTGGGACAGTGTCATGCAAAGTTTGAGGCATCAAGATCCTAACCTTTGCACGCAATCTTCCATTAAGGCCAAACACGAACCTGTTGACTTTGAGCTTCTCAGTGTTAAGGTGCGGAGCATACCGGAGAAGCTCCATAAAACGTGCCTCGTACTCGGGCATCGTACGACCTCCCTGTCGTAATTTGTTGAACTCATTGAGCTGACACTCAATGAACTCCTAATAAAGGTACCTCTCTCGGAACCGTTCCTCGAACAGTTCCCATGGCACGTCTTCAACAGCCATGTTCAACTGTGGCAGGAGCATCTTCCACCATAGAAAAGCACTCCCCTTCAGTTGAAAGACTGCCATTCATACCTTAATGTTGGAGGTATAATCGCGAAGTCTGAAGCACATAGCCATATTCTCCAACCATGCCTCAGCAGCGGCACCATCCAGGGCACCAAAGAACTCGGGAAATTTTACGTTCTCAAGTTCACGGTGAATGCTACCTGTAACGGTCGGTGCGCGCGGCGGAACCTCAGCAGGTGTTGGTGCCCTGGCCTCGTCTATGTCCAATCGGTTGATCAGTGCCTCACACATATGCTGAAAGGACCTCATCATCTTGACCACGTCTCCAACTGCTATCTTCTTCTGTTCAAGAACCTGCTCGCCTCCCTGGGGGTTAGACCCGTCAGGCATAGATTCTACTGGAGGCGTCACGCCTCCTCCCCTAGCACCCTGTCATCTGCCTCCGCGGCATCCTCTAACCATGATTACCTTGACACACACAATCAACTCGATCAACAATAGTATACTCAATCAAATCATGTCATGGAAGCCGTAGCGAATCCCAAGTGGTGGGTCGAACCGGCTCTGATACCATATGTAACAGCCTCCTCATTACGACAACAACTCTTTAACAGGTGCACTTTTTTTTTTGTTTTCTTTAAGGTGTGTGCGCGCATGTAAAAAGGAACATACACACTTGACTCTACGTCACCACCCGAAAACCAACAAGACGCAACCACGATGAACACAACCAGAAGGCTTAAGGTGCACAACAGGTAACTGCAAGCAATAAACAACCATAGACATAAGGCTCACAACAGGTAACTGCAAGCAATAAACGACCCTAGACATAAGGCTTACAATAGGTAACCGCAAGAATTTAACGACATACTAGGTTATGCACAGTACGAACATAGAAGGAAGAATCCATGGTAGTAGAATTTACTATTTCTGCACAAGAAAGCAGGGCGTTTAATCTTAGTTCTCTGCTCCGGAGAGAGAGAAGGTCAGATAGACTCCTGGACGAGTGCTTAGGCAGAAACTAGTTATCTCCGTCTGGTGTGTCGCAAGAGTGGAAACCCTGCCTTTAAAGGGCCCGAGACTCTTGATACGGCACTGGATTCTTTACACAAAACCAACACACACACAGATTTATATACCAAGGCTACATGGAGGTGTCTACATCCCACCCGACACAGGGAGACCAAGCAATGCAAAAACTAAATACTACAAATCAAGGGCAACCACGACCTCTACAGAAGATGCAAGTTAGAAGGACTCCGACATAGATCGACCACTGTTGAGACTCCAAGACATTAAGTATAGACCAATTACTCCATTGATTTCCATTAGACGACGAGTTACCAACCCAGTCTTAAATGATGTATGTGAATTAAATACAATCCTCGTTTATTGAATCATAAAATTGATTGCCCTTAGATTTAAGGACCCTTCAATTACATGTTAACAATCATAATGAAATTTCCCATCATCACCATAACCTACCCATATCATCACCTTTACAACACAAATCATTGTAATTAAAATAATGATGACTTACCTTTATTTGTTGTTAATATCAAGGAACTACCCAAGCCCAGACCATAATCATCATGTACTTACTTTTATAATGGAACATCACAGTAATCTAAACTAATAAGGCTTTCATTACCAAAAACATTGCAATAAAATAAGCGATGATTAATCACAAAAATTACATGGGAAGCATATTGTAAAATGGATATAGGAGAATTAAATGATCAACACCTATTATCAAAATATGTAAGACTTCATTACTAAAAGAGTGGTGGAGTTTATAATATTCACGCATCACCCAATCCAACTAGACACAAAACCTTCCATCAAGTAACTTAGATCGACTTCACCTGCCAATAATTTTCTATTAACAACATTAAATTATTACAACACTTAATAGTGCATACCCAAGTTATCTTATCAACGTAATTAGGGGAAGAACCGAGTGAATTCCCAATTGGT
>JASDQU011026204.1:55696-69796 GCA_032191745.1 Picea mariana
AAGTTAAGGGATAAGTCTCATCCCTTAATTGTTTTTGAAGTTGTGATGGTTAAATCATGCTCCTAAGTCTTTGAAATCTAATATGTAAGCTTCCTTAAAAAATAATTCCATGAAATAAAAAACTTCACAGCAGGAAAACGGACTTTTACCAGTGTGTAATTTCCTAAGATAAAGTGGTGAAATTTTTCCATAGATTTAACAAGAGAAAAAACATGTTTTTCAATATAAGGATATTTGAATTCGTCGTCTGACAAGATTTAACTCATTTAATCTATTGGTTTGATGTTATTCTAGTCATCACATTGTATGAGAACAATAGAAACTGCTTCCTCCACGGCATTAGTGTATATACTAAAATATTTCTCAAAATCTGGCTTTGACAAAACTGATGCAGAATTGATTTCCTTCTTAATCCTCACGAAATCATTCTCGACGTCATAAGTCCAAGAAAAGGAGCAATCTTTCTTGGGACAATTGTGAATTGGTTTTACCATTACAACAAAATCAAGAACAAATATACAGACAAAGTTGATAATGGCCATAAAGCCTTGAACCTCCTTTTTGGAGGTGGGGGTAGGAAGGTTCAGAATAGCAGTGATTCTTTCAATATGTATGCTTATTCGTGAATCAGAAACAATATGCCCAAGGATCTTTCCCTTGGTAACGCTGAGAATATATTTAGAAGGATTTAAAGAAATACTGAACTTTTTACATCACATGAGAACTTTTCTAAGATGATGAAAATGATCCAATCAGTTCTTTGAACATACAACCAAGTCATCAAGATAAATCTGAATAATATTACCGATCAGATCATCAAAAGAAATTTACATAGCTCTTTCGAAGGTGACACCTACATTAGATAAACCAAAATGCATGCATTCATAAGTGAATGTTCCCCAACGTGTAGTGAAATTGGTTTTGTATTTATCAGTCCCTTTTACCTTGATTTGATTATAATAAAAAAATCCATCAAGTAAGGACATCATTTGTGACCCTGCAACTTGTTGCAAAATCATTTCCATATTAGGGAGAGGAAAATGGTCTTTTATGCTCGCTTTGTTTAATGGATGGAAATCAACGCACAATGGGATCTGATTGGTTTTTTTCCGAATGGGAACCAAATTGGAAACCCATTCGAAGTACTTAAAAGGAAAAATTATCCCACCTTTCAAGAGTTTTTCCAACTCCTTCCTAATAATAGCTTCAAGTGTGGGGTTAATGGGTCTTTGTTTTTTCCTAACTATTTTATACCCTCATTGATAGGAATGGAATGATATATAAGAGAAGGATCAAAACCACGAAGATCCTCATAAGACCAAGAAAAAACATCTTGAAATTCATGAACTCAATGAATTTCAACTTTTCTTCATCGGTACATTGGGCACCTATCTTAACATTATTTGTGGAATTAGATGTTCCAATGTTCAAGGAAATGGTTTCACCTAGTTTCTTTTTTGACTGCTATTCTTTATGCTTTTATTTGTTCCCTACATCACTCGTTGAAAATGAACATTCTAGAGGAGTCAACCCCTTCGGAATTTTGTTATTTTCCATGGACATAATATCTTTGGGCTTATATGGTTCATTTTGTATGAAAGAACATATGCTTTCATCACTAGGGAAGACCTTCCATTACTCTACATTGTCAGGGATATGCGGACTATATAAATATTGCAAAGTACAATCAGGCCTTTGTGGCAGAAGTTTCCGAGTAGGAGAGGTTGCAAAAACAACTAAGTTGTCAACCATTGAATTCAATTCCATGTTAACATGAGTGATGTTAAATGATACTAAGTTCGAGATAAGCATCCAAACAGATTGGGTGTAGTGTTTCATTAACTTGTTTCTAGGAGAATATATTTTGTGTACAATATTCACAACAAGATCAGACTCCCCAAAAACTGTGAGGTGTCCACAACCTAAATTATAGGCATTTTCAATGCCTAGTAATAATTCTTCAAATTCGGTGACGTTGTTTGTGCAACCAAATTCTAACCTATAGGAAAAGTTGTTAATTTTACCTACAGTTGAGTACAAGATAATTCCAATTCCATTACCTTCACTGGAGCATGAGCCATCAATGTGCATGTGCCACATGCCATCCTCCAGATCAATTTGTTCCATGGTAGTGTCATCCTCATCTGCAAAAATTCTTCCTAAGATTGTGGAATGTTTTCTATGTACAGTGAGATTCTTCCTTCCCTTAGCACTATGACTTTATTTCCATTTCGAGGAATGGATAAGTGTGTCTCGTCAAGTGAAGGATATCCACATGTCAAGGATTTCCACTCTCTTCCTAAGATGATAGAATAATTACTTACTGGCATGTCAATCACCTAGATATTAAGGGTTTTCTTGATTTCAAGATGTGCGCATAGAACCGAAGTCAAGTCTTTTATTTCGCTTATAATTGACTATTGTAGACTATTATATGAGAGCATGCTTCTAGAATTTTCATTGGTACAAGACAAACCTAGCTCTTCCATAATAATTGTATACATTACACTTGGGCCCAAACCGTCATCAATCAAGCAACAATGGGCTATTTTGTCCATAATCTTTACAGAAATGAAAAATGGGGGATTTTTTACAGGGTGTCTAAAATTATTTACACCTACTTTATTTACAATAGAATCCTCTTCTTTTACCTTTTCAGAGAGATTGGGTCTGGTGGAAGATTTTCCTTCCACAAATTTTTTTAGATGCTTTTGTTACTCAAGGATGACAACCATGTCCAGAAGAGTAGCATCGACATTGATATTATTCAATTGGTTGAGAATGTTTTATTTGGAAGAGGGAAGAGGGGAGAGAATTCCTTGAATGTCAGGAGTCTTGGTATCTTGTTCAATAGCATCTTGCGAAGATGAGATTGGGATAGAAGAAGCGCAAGGGGGATCATATTTTCCTTTTGAAGCATAGGATTTATTCTTAGTGTTTATGATCATGACATCCTCTGGTTCTGCCAAATCTAGAACAACAATGGTATTTTCAGGATTTTTACCAAATTTTTTATCTCTGGCATTCTTCTTTACCTCACAAGTACTTTCCTGGTGATTTTCCTTAGAAAAGTTACACCAGTTGTGAGGCATGATGGCTTTGGGCTGAAATTTATTTTCATTGGGGTTCCTAAAAGATGGTGAAGAAGAAGATGATGCCCCAAGAGTAAGTGAATGGAAATTTTCCTTTCACTCATATGCTATCATTCGATTATTCATATCATGTATAGGTTGTAAGAGGCAAGACATGTTTGCTTGTTTAATTGAGTCTCCCTTGGGAAGACCTGTTCTTTCTAGTTGTTCTTCATACTCTAGACAAGTATGAAGAGAAGAACCAAGATTGTCAGTAATTTTTTCTTCAAGCCTATGCCGATAAGGGGAAGGTAGAGAATTATAGTAATTAATAAAAGAGGCTTGGTTATAGGGTCGAATAAGTTCTGGAATTTGATTATACAACTTGGTGAAATGAAGGTTGAAAGACTTGATAGTCTCATCATCTTTGTACGTGATGTTATTGTATTCTTGTAATTGTTCGACTGGCCTCTTAGACTTCCCATAAGTATATTTGAACTAGTCAACCAACTCTTCCCAAGTGGAAATAACTTGGGAGGGAGATCGAATAAATATTCCACTGCTTTCCCTTCGAGAGATTTGACAAACAAGTGCATACAAGTATCATTGTCATTATCTCCTATATTGTGGCAGGCATTAGAGAATGCCACCAAGTGTTCGTTTGTAGTGTCTATGTTTTTTCCTAAAAACCTAGGAAGATGTTCTTTAATTTTTTGTAGCATATGAGTGGTATGTGATAGGTTTAAAGGTGAGGATACATGCCATGGGGTAGTAGTAGCATCTTATTTGAATTGGAACTGGATAGAGAAACTGCAAATTGATAAGAGTTGCAAAATAATTTTTTGATCACATTTCATTCAAACATGAGTGTCTAGAAATAGATACAACACTCAATTTGGTAAGATATATGATCTTTGAAGAACCAGTACTTGATATTATAACATCTTATCATAACCAAAAGAGACAGGCAGTTGGACATTGTTTACATTGTTACCACATCACAGAATAAGATCCAACAGAAGAAAAACCACACAACATATAAATCATTGTAAATGGAGGAGAAAGAGATGTAGAAGGTACAGATTTAGATTCAAAAGATTATGTTTTACCACTAAAGATCAAGAAGGTAAATATTGGAATAGAAGAAAATCCAAAGATTGCAAGTATTGGGAACTACTGGGACAACCATAGAGTAGAAAGAATAATAGAGTTATTGTGGGACTATAGTGACCTATTTCCAACAACGTTATTAGAGATGAAAGGGGTAGAAGGAGAACTTAGAGAAATGAAGATGCCTTTGAAACCATATGCTAGACCAAGAAGACAAAGACCTTATAGGTTCAATCTAGTTTATAAGAAGAAAGTGAAGGAAGAATTTGATAAGATGTTAGAGGCTATGTTAATAGAATCTATGGAAGAATATGAATGGATTAGCCCGATGGTAGTTTAGGTAAAGAAGCAAGGAGGAATAAGGATCTGTGTAGACCTGAGAACATTGAATGATGCCTATCTTGATGATCCCATCCCTACCCCATTTATAGATGAAGATTTAGATAATGTAGGAGGACAAGGAGCATATTCATTCATTGATGAATTCTCAAGATATCACCAGATAAAAACAACAACAGAAGATCGACACAAGACTACATTTGCAACATAATGGGGGTCATATCAGTACACAATAATTCTTTTTGGGTTGAAGAATGTCCTTGCTATTGTTTCAAGGGTAGTAGTAGTTGCATTTAAGGACTTTATTCATAATTTTTTGGAAGTTTACTTGGATGATTAGACATTGTTTATCTTATTTAAGGATCATATGAAAGTGTTACAATTGATGTTAGACAGCTGTAGACAGTGTCAGATTTCCTTTAATATTAAGAAATGCATATTCAATGCACTATTTGGAATTTTGTTAGGGCATGTGGTGTGTAAATAGGGTCTAATAGTTAATCCTGCGAAGATTGTTTTCATTGCTAACTTACCACCACTTAATTCAGTGTGTCAATTAAAACATACACTTGGTCATACATGTTAGTATATGAAGTTCATAAGGGGATATGCCAAGATTACTACGTTGATGGAGAAATTGTTAAAAAATGACAGTAAGTATCAGTGGAATGATGAGTGCCAACAAAGTTTAGAAATCTTGAAGGAGAAAATGGTGACAACACCAATTTTGGTGTTTCCATATTGGTCAAAGGAGTTTCATGTTCATGTAGATGCATCTACAATAGAACTTGGAGGAGTATTAACACATCTAGAAGAAGGTGATATAGATAACCCTATAGCATTTACAAGTAGGAAGTTATCATATTCAGAACAAAATTACAATACAATAGAAAGATAAGGGTTGTCCATGGTGTATGCATTAGAGAAGTTCATACATTGTTCATTAAGAAAACATGTTAAGATGTTTATAGGTCACTCTTCTCTTGGATAATTACTGAACAAGCTAATGTTGCGGGGGCGAATATGCACATGATTGTTGTCATTTCAGGAGTTTGACTTTGAAGTAGTTGTGAATCCTGGAAGACTGAATGTAGGGTCGGATCATATTTCAAGTATAACTAATGGAGAGGAACCAAGTAACTTAGAGTAAAATTTCTCGGATGCACAATTGTTTTTAGTACATATTGTTGATGAATATTTTACTGACATTATTTAAATTTTGAGTACAAGAATTGCCTCAAAGGAATATAATACTGCGCAGAAGAAAAATATGGTGGTTAGAGATGTAGACTACTAAGTAATTGCAAGTAACTTGTACAAACTTGGTGCAGACAACATTCTAAGGATATGTGTAATGGAAAATTAACATCCTATGATTTTAGCAGAAGCACATGAAAGAATAGTTGGAGGAAACTATCCAGGGAAGGCTACTGCGCAAAATATATTATGGTGGCCAAAATTTCACAAGGAAGCAAAGGAGTATTTTCAGAATTGTGATGTATGTTAGAGGGTTGGAATTCCATCCAGGAGGAATTAGATTCCATTAAGACCTCATGTAACTTTGAAATTGTTTGATAAATGGGAAGTAGATCTTGTAGGAGAAATCAATCCATCAATTAGGAGATCAGTAGCAAGATATATCATTACAATGATGAAATATTAGACCAAATGGGTTGAATCAACAACAGTAAAGGGTTGCAGAGCAAAGACTGCAACACACTTCTTATTTTAACAAGTATCCATACGATTTGGATGACCTGGAATTATAATGAGTGATCAGTGGAGTCATTGTATCAATAATATTATCTAGGAAATGACTGAAGAATTCTAGATACATAATCAGAAGAGAACTCGATACCATCTCTAATATAATGGGACAGTGTAAGCATTTAACAATATATTGGAGAATGCCCTAACTAAAATTTGCTAAGTGAACATGGATGATTGGGATTTGAAGATACTAACAGTGTTATGGGCCTATAGAACTACATGTAAGAAACTTACAGGGAAGACACCTTTTAGATTGGTGTATGAACATGAAGTAGTAGTTCCTTTGGATTATTTTATACTTATTTTGCACATTACAACCATTACAAACATGACCAGAAGAGGTGAAACTCAAGAAATATTGGCACAACTCATGGAATTAGAAAAAGACATGATTGTAGTTGGTTTCCATCAGGAAGTACATAGAGAAAAATATAGAGCTTGGCATGATAGACACATCAAGAAGAAGAACTTTAAGGAAGGATATATGGTTCTCCTCTATCACAACAAATATTTTCATCACCCAGGGAAGTTTAGGATGCATTGGCTAGGGCCATATGAGATAAAGTCTGTAACAGATGGAGGAGTTGTGCAACTGCAAGATTTAACACGAAAATAAATATCAGGATTGGTGAATGGAAGTTGACTGGAGCTGCATAGATACAATCGACCCAATAACCATCATTAGATGTCACACAAAGAATTTGATTTGTACATAGTGTATATAGTAGGAGTTAAAAGAATAAAAAGAAAAGAAAAAACAAGAAAAAGAAGAAAAAGGAAGAAAAAACTATAAAAAAAAAGAAAAAGAAAAAAAAAATGTATATATATATATATTAGATAGATAAGTGGTAGAAAGGCATTTGAAAGTTATTGCGTGTAGACAACAAATGGTATAGAAAAACATGATGACATTGCATGATGAAGAAAGGTGACAAGACAGAAAGTGAAGCACGACAAGACAAAAAATAGTCGGAAAAAAACATCAATGACCAACAGAGTAAGGCACACTTATGATAGATTTTATAAAAGGGGAAAATCAATAAAAGGTAAACACTTAATTTTATTTTGAGCAAACATGAGCAAAGGAGAAAACAAGGTGTGATTGTGTGAGAAGTTATGAAGAGTCCAACCTATATTTACAACAAGTTTTACCCGAGCTAGAACAATGACACCATCGCCATTTCACAAGAAGGACAAGAAGGACAAGAAGGAAAAGAAGTTGTGAAGAGTCTAACCAGTTCACAAGAAGGACAAGAAGCGCCACAATATATTTGAAACTGACAGAAGATGTGTTAGGAGTGGTATATGTGGATGATATCCTATCACTAATGAGTGAGTCGCTTAGTCTGACACTTGTCGAGGTGTAGAAACCACAAGAAGATGAAACATAGCTAAACTATGAGAAAGAAGGCCGAAACCATAGAACATAAGGAAACCCTAACACAAAAAAACTAGGAGTGGTGCACACACATGGAGAAAAAAATCAAGAATATAGAAATGAGACATAAGCGAATGAACCTAAGGCAATGCAGAACCCTAGGTAAGAACAACCTCCATAGGTATAGGATATTAAAACTAAATAGGGCATTGAAGTGGATCAAGACATGGAGGAAGAAATACAGAATGAGACAGTAGTTCCATCAAATAAGAAAAAAAATCTAGCAACAATAATAACAAACACACGAAATTATCTTTTTCTATCATTGCTCCAAATTCCAGAATCAGTAATAGTTGGACAAGACATGTTGGGGTTTGTTTCCAAACTGAAGTATGTAGATGACGACATCAAAAAGGTAGATAAGTTTCTTGAGATTTCTTAGGAAATTTATATGGAGATAAAATGGATAATTTCATCATGAGCTCCAATATTAGAACCCAAATAGTGGATTACAGGATTGTACAATACATGCATAATGAATTTGCTAGAAATCCCACACTTTGGCAGGGGGAAGGATGTCAATGCCTACATGAAGAAACTATTGGAGAGAGTACATGGAGAATTTTTGTCGATGGAAAGAATTGTCCCAATTGATGTAGAACTAATTGAAAATATTATAGGACTTCAAACAGATGGGGTGAATCCAGAACAGTAATTAGATGGAAAAATGAAGGAAAAGATAATTGCAGAAGAAGTAAAATACTGATTTGGCACTGACAAGGGAAACAAAGGCATGATTATCAAAAACATAAATGGTCCAACCATAATATTCATGACAAATTTGATGGAATTTAGGTTACTAAAAAAATGTCACAAGGAAGAGGCACCAGCAAGAGTTGTAGTACCAGTCACTCAGTGCGAGAAGGGGACAATACTCAGTTGGGCACCATACCTGTTGAACCTATTTTTGGAGGATTGTAGAGATGTATATGATTCTAGGACAAAGTTCCATTACCCTTGGCTACTCTTTTTTATATTCTTAGTGGAGGATTGCAGAGATGCATAGGAATCTAGGACAAAGTTTCATTACTCTTGGATGCCCATTTGATATCCTTAGTGGCATGGGAAAAACTGAAATACTCATTTGTCTATGAAAAGAGAGGAAAGTGTCGCACATTAAGGTATATAACCCTATGGAACAATGCAAATCCTAAGAAAAGGAAAGTTAATGCCAACAATTTTGGCATGTATCTTGAGGAGATGTAGGAAAATAAAGCAGACACATGGAGGATATCACTAGGACTGGTGAAGGAGAATGAAGGTAGAGAAAATTTAAAAGCATCTAGACAGAACATGTGGATACAAGAAAGGAGATACCCCAAGAACAAATGGTTGAAGAGGCAATATTGTATCACAATAAAAGAAGTACTATGGGTGATAGGGGAATGGCTAGATCAGTGGAAGTTACGAGTGGTTGAAAACAAAGGAACAATAAGGAATTGGGAAATTGAGTAGTCCAATAGTGAATACCAAGAGATCATCAGAGAACACTGAGCCAAAATAAAGTAGGGAGACAATAAAGAAGAAGAGGAAGAAGGAAATAATAACTAGGGCATCAGTACTAGAATCTGAGCATGCAGAAGGAACAAATGATAACATCCCTAGATAGGAGGTAGAAATTGGATACCTACCAAAGGCGAAGAACCTCACATAGACAAAGAAAACACCAAAGAGAATATCAATGATGAATATAGGAGGACATCACGAGAAGATGAGGGCCCACAAGGAGACCCCATAGATTACAATAACTAAGAATGGTGTAGCATTTGTGTTAGAAAAAGTGCAGGATCGAGGAGAAGAAGCATTATACATCATGGAGTGACAAAGAGAATAATTAATCAAAAAGTTTATGGAGGTTAGATAATTTTTGAAAATCCTACAGATCAATGTAGCACAGAAAAAAGGCACAGTGAAGAAAGACCAAACTCATAAAGAAAAGGAGAGAGTACAGAAAGAAACAATGGGAAGTGAGACTTTCCAAATTAACCAAGGTATGCTACAAATATACAAGGGCACAACGAAGAAACCCTTAAAGGATATAGAGTATTTGGACTTGGTGTTGTCCAAGTTTCCAAGAAGGGAATCTTACAAGCTACATATTAGTGTCACACATGATGTTCAATCAAGGGCCATGATAGATGTGACAAACTTAGAGACAACTAGGGAGGTAAAGGAGATACTAGATATATCCCTCAACAAATTGTATATTGAGAGAGGTGAAGAAAAACAATGCATGGAGAAGGTAGAAGAAAGGCTTTAAGAAGCCTTTAAGACTATCCCATACAATGCACAAGTACAGGAGTTAAGCACAGAAGAAAATATCCAGAATATAGTGCATGATATGTAAAGTTACATAAAGGAAATCATAGACATGGCATAGAAGGTGATCCCTAGCACTCCACTAGATATCAAAGAAGAGAGGGAACAACAGAATATAGAATACAGAAAAAACATTAAGGGGAGATTTACAAAATGGAAGAAATGTACAACAATATAACACATATGTGGATAGAATTGCAAGAAGATGAAAAGATTCAAGAATTATACCAGAAGGAGGGCAACAAAAACACTGAAGTCCAAGACATGAAGAAAATTCATAAAAATATGGCTATATTAGACAAGATGAAGAGTGCGCAAGAGATGAAGAACATGTAGGAAGAGATGAAGTCAATCTATATGGAAAAGCAGTTAAGGTAGGATCCGTTGGAGCCATTACAGGAAGGGACATAAATGATGATTAGAGAGTTGGAAGCATAAAAGAGAAGGATAGAGAAAATACACTTGGATAGTGTAGATATGTTGAAGGAGAAAATTACAATGCAATTTGTAGAAAGTATTGCATAAAGGAGTGCACAGGAAAATGCACAAGTACACAATTTGACAAGATTATTTCAAGAACTGAAGAAGTTAATGTAGGAGGCAAAAAATTCCTAAGTGGTTGGGGACAAGCGACAAGTAAGTGTTGGGAGCCTGCTGGAGAAGGATATTTTGGGGAAATGTGGAACATTTTTGGAAGACAAATAGAATTGGGACCAGAAAATGATCGTGCGCCAAAAGATAAGTAAAAACATCACGTTAGAAGGAAGGGAAATCATCGCGCCAGGAAATAGGGAAAAACAACACAAGGAAGACAAAAGTCAAAGGTAGAAAGAAGGACAGTGTGACAAGGAAATGGTTGGATCATGTACCGACCATGCAAAGGTGGCTACAATGTGGACAAACCTAATCCACTTAGGGTTAGGGTTTTGGTCATAATGTCATGGCTTTAACCCACTTTTTGTAGTATAAATATATGAGGAAGATAGGAGATATCATATTTGTAGTATATTATGTTTTGAGGAGTTTTGAGTCACAGATACTAGTTTTGAGAGGTGTGGAGCAATTATTGAATTATTTTTATAGATGAGTTTTTTTCTAAGTTATAACTGAGGGAAAGGTCACAAGTTGTGGATCTTGGTGCAACATTGGTCAGCCTCACCCATACTTGTGCATTTATGCACTTCTAATGTAATGTGCACAACATAAAAATTTGATGAAGTTGAATAAAGAAGCATATAATGCCATATCCTTGTGGATGTATCCCAAGGGGGGTGAACCACTATAAAATAGTGTGTCATTTTGTGAAATATTTCTTTTATATGATTTATGATGAATGAACGAATGAATCTGTGAAAATGTAGCATGCAATAGACTAGACATGTTATTTTACTATAGAATGAATGTTTATGAGTGATTATGGTTATATAATGGTAGATATGATGAGTATTGAAGTATAAGTATGTCTAACATCCCCATGATCATCATCCCTTCCGTGATTGCAGACATATGGCTCATGTAATCACCCATAACCCATCTCAGGTGAGACTACATTGTGCACTCTGTGCATAGTATTGCATTCTAGTATCCAGAAAGGTCAATGGTTCTAGGGTTTTGTTGGAGAAATAAGGTAGAACCCAGGTCATCCCATACATCCAACACCAACAATAACCATATGCTCTACCAGAATGTGTTGATGAACCGAACATCTTGATCTAAGATGATGGTTTTTGGTATCCCTAAATGTACCCACACTAGGTCGAAGAAGAGCTTGGAAGTGGCCTCTAATGCGATGCTCTTCTTGCAAGAGGCCATAATAGCCATTTTAGAAAAAAAATAAACCACCACAAAAAAACATTCATTTCCCCACTTAGGTGATGGAAGGCCCGACATGTATTCCATTGGGATGGATTCTTAGGTCCTTTCAGGAGTACGCAGAGGGGTGTATATGCCTTGTTTCTTAATGGCCAGTTTGGAAATGGCACAGGAAGTGAAAGACCTGATATACTTGTTGACATCCTGTCGAATTTTCGGCCAATAGAAATTTTTGTGCAACACTTCCACTGTAATTTTCTACACTGAAGTGTCCTACCACCTGACTGTATTAGGCTTCCCAAATCAGCTTCTCTCTCTTGCTTGATGGAATGCAAAGATTATCCATATGGCACAACATCTTGTCCTGAAGATGGAAATCATTGACAATTGTTTTTGTGCCTAGCATCTGGTATGTGGAAGCGAAGTTAGGATCTCTCTCATAGAGTTGGGTCCATCCGAAGGTCTTATGGTCATAGGAGTTTATCACCATGGTGAGTGATGCAAATGGTGGGACGATGAGGAAATAAGTGATGCATTTGCTACTTCATGTCTTATAATTGATGTTGAGATTAATGCAACTATGTGGACCCCTTATGATGGTGGTTATTTTTCAATTTTCCCTATGTCTTCATGAGATGCAACAACTTATGATCAATGTGGATGACTGTCTTCTCTTGATAATGTAATTCCTTGATTAGCGAAAACATTTCACAATGGAGTAAATTTATTTACCGTAAGAAGGGTACTTATGGATGAAATATGATAGTGTCTCACTATGATAGTCCATATGGTGTCCTTATTGAGTGAGAACTATTCCCACAACATAATTTGAAGCATCTGTCTGGATAT
This sequence comes from Picea mariana, assembly GCA_032191745.1. Taxonomy (NCBI): domain Eukaryota; kingdom Viridiplantae; phylum Streptophyta; class Pinopsida; order Pinales; family Pinaceae; genus Picea; species Picea mariana. Next base: position 68,405 of record JASDQU011026204.1, read on the forward strand.
CAAAGGGTTTTTGTAGGTTGGGTAATAAGAGAACTGGGGCTGAGCATAAGCAATGCTTCAAATCATCAAATTCTTTTTTTTTTGACAGGCCCCACACTAAATTTTCCTTACCATCACCCCTAGTTACTCGGATGAGCACCCATACAATATGGGAGAATCCCTTCACGAACCTGTAATAGAAATTGGCAAGGCCTAAAAATCTCTGAAGCTCAGTCGGTGTGGTTGGGTTTGGCCAGTCACGAATGACCTGGATCTTGGTTGGATACACATGCACCCCATTCTCATCAGTAATGTATCCTAGGTAATGGACCATGTCCATGTCGAAGGAGAATTTTTCCAAATTTGCATATATCTTCTGTTGTCGCGAAGTGTGCAGAACCTGTTGAATATGTTGCAAGTGTTCTGCCCAATTCTTGTTGTAGATGAGGATGTCATCTAGATACACCACCATAAAATAATTGGTGAAAGGACACAATAAATCATCCATCAAACTCATGAAAGTTGTTGGGGAATTCGTCAAACCAAAGGGCATGACCAACCATTCAAAAAGACCTTCTTTGGACTTGAAGGAAGTTTTCCACACGTATGTCTTCTCTATTGGGACCCGATGGTAGCCAGACTTCATATCAATGTTACTGAAGTATTTTCCCCCCTTGGGTTGGTCAAGGAGATCGTCGATTCATGGAATTGGTTACTGGTTCTTGTCTCTGATTTTATTTAGGCCCTAGTAATCAATGCAGAGTCACCAACTTCCATCTTTCTTCTGCACAAGCATGATTGGGCTTCAACATGATGAAGATCAGGGTCAGATGTGCCCCTTTTGGAGAAGTTGTCTGATTTGACACTTGATCTCATAACTTTCTAAAAAAGAGAGACTATAGAATGGCCCATTGGGTAGCGGTGTGTCAAGTTTCAGATTGATTGAATGCTTAACCTGATAGTGTAGAGGTACCCCAGTGAGTCAGGAGAATATTTCTTTGTATTCTTCCACAATCTTATCCAGTCGCTTTTGATGCATGGAGAGATCGGTCACAGAGGCCATGGATGTGACTGAAACCTTCTACTCACTTTGAGATTGAATCATGAAGAAGACAAAATTCCTGGTATAAGAGATGACCTTCCTTCGATTCTTGGTAGAGATTAAGGAAATGGAATAGGTGGGACTACCTCGGGTATCCTGTACAATTTCCTTTCCAGAGTAATAATAACACTGGAAGGACTAAATTCATATACAACATGAAATTTCCATAAATAAGGTTGGCCCAAAAGAACATCACAAAATTCAAGGGGAGTGACATGACACAATACTTCATCTTTGAATGGATTGATGTTGTATGACATGTAGAACTTTTCGCTGACATGAAGATCGCTTCCTTGGCAGATTCATCTGAT
>JASDQU011026206.1:7000-18364 GCA_032191745.1 Picea mariana
TAATAAAGTGAAGTGACAAAGTCAAAGATGATTATTTAAATAATAAAGTGAAGTGACAAAATCAAAGAGGACTATTTAAATAATAAAGTGAAGTGACAAAGTCAATGAGGATTATTTAAATAATAAAGTTAATAGAGAAATTTCTATTTATGGAAAGTGGTTATAAGAAGGTTAACCCTAAAATGAGGAAAATGGGTTAAGTGGTAAAGCGACTATTGTATACATGGACAGGTGGAAAATTGGGCAAAGTTGGACATAGGTGACTATGTGGACAAAGTGGCCTAGAAGATGCTTCTAAGGAAGCTACTTGGAGAGTATAAATAAGAGGCAAGGCTCTCTCATTTTAATCACACTTGAACATATTGAATATCTACAAGTAACTGAGGTAACTAAAGGATATCTAAGACGAATTTAAGATGGAAGGTGAAGTAAAGAAGGCCAAAATTCAAGGGAGGATAAATTCTTTTGATGATGTTTTCTCAGGTATGTTATTTACAGGTCATCTCTCCATTTTCGCAATAACGGTTTTTTCTAGAATGATTCAGACTGTGAAATTGGGAGGCCATTGAGGAAACATATTTGAGTAGATGTGGTACAAATTTCATCTTGTGGGTCGTTTTATTTTTGGAGTTACACTCTGTGGAAAATAGGGTTTGTGGCTAGTCCTGAAACTAGTCTAAAACAAGCGTTTCGAGTAAAAATGTCATAAATTATTTATAACAGATCCAAATTCAGTAAGACAAAATGTGTTGGTTAGAGTATAGTCTATAGTATTCTGTGTAAAAATTTTAAATCCATACAACAAATATTTCGTGTTGGGCACGCTCTACAAGTTCGCTCTCTAGAATAATCTAGAATTCAACAAGGTATGCCATTTTTTCTATAACTCATTTTCTGAGAGGTTCCAAGTAGTGACACCTCGAGGAATTTCATAAAACACATTGAAGAACATTGTGTACTATTTTCAGATCTTTATTCATTATAGCTACATAGTTTTGATTATTTCAAGTTAGGGTTGTTGACTAATCCAAAACTAGTCATGTGAGACTAACGTAAAGTTTGATGAAAATGCTAGTCTCTTGTTTTTAAAGTTAAGGAAGGTTTGCAAGTTGAGGTTCAGGTTGGTGCATGGTTGATGCACTTGTTTATGGTATAAGTTGATTACAGGTTGTTGGTACAGGTTGGTGCATGGTTTGTGCACTTGTTTATGGTACAGGTTGATTAGAGGTTGAGGTACAAGTTGATGCATGGTTCAGGTTATTGGTACAAGTTGTTTGGTACATGTTGATTGGTACAGGTTTACAACAGTGTATGTCACAGTGATAGTGTGACAATGGTTCCATCATTCTACTTATACATCAGGGCAATTGGACGGGGCAAGGACAAGTGGTTGTAGCTACCTTCCGGTTGTATCCGGAGAACATAGGGGGTTGTAGCCTCCTTCTGGTTATAGCCAGAGAATTGGGGAGCTGGNTGCAGGTTGAGGTTCAGGTTGGTGCATGGTTGATGCACTTTTTTATGGTATAAGTTGATTACAGGTTGGTGCATGGTTTGTGCACTTGTTTATGGTACAGGTTGATTAGAGGTTGAGGTACAAGTTGATGCATGGTTCAGGTTATTGGTACAAGTTGTTTGGTACATGTTGATTGGTACAGGTTTACAACAGTGTATGTCACAGTGATAGTGTGACAATGGGTCCATCATTCTACTTATACATCAGGGCAATTGGACGGGGCAAGGACAAGTGGTTGTAGCTACCTTCCGGTTGTAGCCGGAGAACATAGGGGGTTGTAGCCTCCTTCTGGTTATAGCCAGAGAATTGGGGAGCTGGAGCTTCCCTCAGGTTGTAGCCTGAGAAACTAGGGGGTTGGAGCCTCCTTCCAGTTGCAACTGGGAAACAAAGGAAGTTGGTGCTTCCAATGAATGTAATTATTCAATACATATAAGAAAAAACACTCTGTGGTTTTCTCCTACTTTGGGTTTTCACGTAAAAACACTAGTGTATTGTGTATGTGTATGATTGTTCATTTTTTCATTGTTTATTTACTCTGCAAATGTTGGATGATAATGCTACATTGATATAACACTTGCATTATATGGTTAAAAAGGATTAGATTGCTCTATTATTGATTCACCCCCCCTCTCAGTAATCCAACATTGTGTAGATTTGATCAAATTGAATGATGCTTTCTTACATGACCCTTTTCCCACCCCTTTCATAGACGAGGTATTAGAGAATGTGGGAGGCCATGAAGCATACTCATTTACATATGGATTCTTAGGTTACCATTAGATCAATATAGTTCCAGAAGACAAGTATAAGGGTACCTTTTCTATAGAATGGGGATCCTACTAATACACAGTCATGCCATTTGAGCTGAAGAATGCACCAACCATATTTTCAAGAGTAGTCATATCAACCTTTAAGGAATTCATACATTATCTTTTAGAAGTATATCTGGATGAATGGATTGTATATATTATGTTAAAGGATCATGTAGAAGTGTTAAGACTAATGTTGGAAAGATGCAGACAGTGTCAGTTATCATCGAATATAAAGAAATGCATTTATGGGACACCTTTTGGGATACTATTGGGCCATACAGTGTGTAAACAAGGTTTACTAGTGGATCCTGCTAAGATTGCAGTCATTGTCAATTTAACACCACCAAAATTAGTGTGCCAGTTAAGAACAAAACTAGTACATACAAGCTATTACAGGAAATTTATCAAAGGGTATGCACAGACTAATGCACCAATGGAAAAACTGTTGAACAAGGATACCTGATTTCAGTGGAATGAAGACCGTCAACAAGGGTTGGAAAGCTTAAAATAAAATATGGTCACAACACCTATCCTACTATTCTCGAATTGGGAAAAGGCATTTCATGTGAATGTAGATGCATCAACCATAGCACATGCAACAATTCTGGTGTAGCCAGGACCAGGGGAGTTAAACAATCCTATAGCCTTTGCAAGCATAAAATTGTCAGAATCAAAGAAGAATTACAAAACCACATAAAGATAATGCCTATCCATGGTATATGCACTTTATAAGTTCATGCACTATTTACTGGGGAAACATTTTAAGATGTTCATAGATCATTCAGCCCTCAAATATCTAGTCAACAAGCTAGTGTTCGGGGGGAGGATATGTAGATGGTTGTTGTTATTTCAAGAATTTGATTTTGAAGTGATAATAAAACTAGGGAAGTTGAATGCAAGACCTGATCATCTGTTAAGGCTCACTATTGGAGAGGAACCTACCAATTTGGAAGACAACTTCCCTAATGCGCAGTTTTTTTTAATACAAGTAGTTGATGAATACTTTGTTGATTCCATTGAATACTTTAGTAGAAGGATTGTGCCATAAGAATTTAGCACTGCACAAAAGAAAAATCTGGTAGTCAGAGTTGCAGACTATCAACTGATTGCAGGACACTTATATAAGATGGGTGCAATTATTTTTTGAGAAGGTGTGTATTGGAACATGAAAGGCCTAAAATTTTGGCAGAAGCTCATGAGGGAATAGCCGGAGGATGTTATGCAGGAAAATATACCGCACATAAGGTATTTTGCATAGGATTATGGTGGCCAATAGTCCATAGAGACGATAAGGAATATTTCTAGACATGTGATGTCTGTCAGAGGGTGGGAAAAACCAACATAAGGGATGAGATGCCCCTAAGACCACAAGTAAATTTGTAGGTATTTGAAAAATGGGAAATAGACTTTGTTGGACCAATCAATCCACTAGAAAGAAGGTTAGGATCTAGATATATCATTACTGCGACAAAATACTTAACAAGATGGGCAAAAGAAACACCAGTCAAAGACTACATCGCAGAAAAAATAACACACTTCATGTTTGAGCAAGTGATCACCAGTTTGGGATGTACAATAATTTTGATGAGTGACCAAGGTACTCACTTTATCGATAGCACTATTGGGGATATGACTGAGGAGTTTTAATTCTATCACCAGAAGAGAACACCATACCATCCCCAAGAAAATGGAACAATAAAAGCTTTAAGTAAGATCTTGGAGAATTCTTTGACAAAGACTTGCAATGTCAACCAGGATGATTGGGACTTGCAAATTCCAGCAGTACTATGGGAAAATAGTACCACCTATAAGAATTTGACAGGACAAACACCATTTAGATTGGTGTATGTATAGGAAGCAGTAGTACCATTAGAATTTCTAGTACCCAGTCTACGTGTAGCAGTAATTACCAACATGATAGAAAGAGCCACGGTAAAGGAGAGGTTAAATCAACTAATGGAAATGGAAGAGGATATGATTCTAGAAGTATTTCACCAAGAAGTAAAGAAAGCAAGAGACAAAGCCTGACATGACAAACATATCAAGAGGAAGAGTTTCAAGGAAGGAGACCTAGTCTTTCTCTATGACAGTAAAGTTTTTCAACATCCTGGTGAGTTTAGAATGCATTGGCTAGGGCCCTATGAAGTAAATATTGTCACATATGGGGATCTATGTAGATAAAGGATCTGGCAGGAACAAAACTTAATGGAATGATCAACGGGAGTCGACTGAAACTGTACAGGGACAGTCGACCTCTTAAAATTTAAAAGTTACAACGCAGTAAGAAGGACATGTACATAGTGTAATATAGTAGAAGCTAGGATAGAAAAATGACAAAAAGAAATAAAAAGAAGAAAAAGAAGGAAAAATAAATAAATAAATAGAAAAGAAAGAAAATACAAAAATACTGGGGAATATTGTGTGTAGAGAGCAGACTCAGCACGAAAAAAAGAAAAATGTCTGCATGCAACATATGATTGGTAGAAATAAAAACATCGCACACTAAAGAAAAATCACAACAGAAATGCACAACGCACTTAAAAAGTTTAGCGAACCGAAAAAGGGACTAATGGTCAGAAAAGAGAAAAATGATGGTTAGGGAAAAAGGGCACGAATTGGAGGCATTTATGGAATTGAATGAACTGTACTCGACAAGCTTCAATGCATTAAACATAGCCAGAGAAGCTTCTCCGAGAAGCTTCATGGCATTCATGGCACCTTCTATATAAAGGGGAAACATGGGAAAAACAACACTTATTGTGAAATTGCAAATTCACGGAGTTAGAGAGCACACAGACGAGCATGCAAGTGCACAGTTCGAACTAGTCGAAACCTATTCTTAAAAATCACACAGTACCCTCTATGGCACCACCAAATATTGGTGCACCAAGCCAAAATGGAAGAAAACCCAGAAGCAACCTTAGGGAACCCCATGAAACCAAAGAGGACGATCAAGAAATGTCCCAAAGAGAGGGAATTGTTGATGTCAATGCAATTCCCTCACCGCAGGTAGAGCCACTAAGCCCCACGCTGGTCGAGGAGGAATCATAAGCCCCAATGATGGCTGAAATGGAATTTGATTCACACAAGAGTGCATAGGGCCACCAAACAAGTGACTAAGAAAACCTACAACAACCTGCGAGTGTCGAAAAAGCCCAAAATTCAAATGAGGACTCCAGCGAGAAGAAAGTGGCTACGATGCCGAGACCAAAACATGAAACCGAGTCCACACAATAGCAGGACGGGTTGGTAGAAGACATAACTAGGCAACCAAATTCAAGTGTAGAGGATAGACAAGTGGAGGCTAGAACCTCTAGCATGTCGATAAGAAGAAAGATAAAACAACCAATGGCATGGTTCTCACACAAGAATCCCAACTCATGAATCATACCATGCATCCCAGAGGGATTGCAGGCCCCACAAACACTTTTGGGTTGCATGGAAAAGATAAAGTATTCGGACCATGATGTGGCTGGCGTTGGCAAATTCCACAATTTTCACAACAAGTTTACATGGACAACATAGGTATAGGTCCATTTTGAGATCCCATGATAGAACCAAAAAAATGGAAGCAATCATAGAGAACAAAGGGATGCTAAACTTGGTGGATATTCCCTACTTTGGCATGGGAAAGAGGTAAACAACTGCATAAAGAAGTTGATGGCAGTCCTCCATGGAGGATTCCTATGGATGGAGGAACCCGTCTCCATTGACGTGGAATTGATTGCGTTCATCAAAGGTCTTCCATCAATGGGAGAGATTCCCACACAGTACCTATATGACAAGAAAAAGGAGAAATATCTTATCGAGGAAATGAAGGAAACATACAGCACAGAGAGTGGCTCATGTAGAATCGTAATAAAAAGAATCAACGACGTAGCTGCTAGGATGGCCACAAAACTCATGGCTTGCAAGTTGTTGAGGAAGTGTTACAAGGAGGAAGTCCCTACAGGGGTTGTCATAGTTGTAGCCCATTGTGCCAATGGAACCATTCTCAGTTGGGCCCCTTATCTGTTAAACTTGTTCCTTGACGACTGCAAATATGCACAGGACTTGTGGAGAAAATTTAACTATTCTTGGTTATTTATCTTGATAGAATTAGTCGGGTGGAGGGAGCCTCTGTACTTGTACGTTTGTGAAATAATAGGCCATTTTTGCACAACACGGTATACATCAATGGGGAGTGCATCAGAACCTAAGAGAAGAAGCGGTAACAGAGGTACCTTCGCACGGTACCTAAGTGACATGCAAGACAATATAGCTAACACCTGGAGAATCACACCTGAAGTCGTCACATAGTACCACAACATAACAGGCCTTAGAGCAATGTGCCATAATATTTGGATCTAGGCATGCAAGAATTCAACCAAGGAATGGTTGCAACTCTGATATTGCATCAGTGGAGAAGAGGTAGAAATGGCCATGCGAGATTGGCACGATGACTGGAAGATCCCAACCATTACTAGGGAAGTGCATACGAATAAGGAGGATGAATAAGGAGGTAGAATTAGGGGTATCTAAGACACCTGCATGAGACAACGTTGCACCCAAAAATTTGAATCCCATTCAGAAGTCGGTGGAACAGAAGAAGGAGAGTGCGCCAAAGAAGGATGCATAGGCAGGGAAAAAGGACATTACCCCATCAAAAGAAGAACAAGGAGTGGGGGACACAACGACACAAGAAACCCCCTCGACATCCACCCCAAAAGAAACATGGACACCCAAGAGGCCAATAATACACACAGGAGGGCCGTGCAAGAAGGCCAAGGAACATAAATAGTTGTCGGAGTATACAATCACTGAGGATGATGCTGACCTTGTTGCAGAATGAGCACAAGATTGTGCAGTTGAGGAATTCGAAAAAGATCAGCACAACTGAGGCATAATCCAAAATGATCTGGAATATATAAGGCATGTCTTGGAACAAATATAGACGGTGAAAAGACCTGAAAGAGGAATTGAGCCCTTCCCCACAACAACAAAAGTAGAGGCAAGAACCACGCTGAGCGAACAAGAAACCATCCAAACCATAGCATAGGCGAGTCTGAACTTCCAAATCACATCAGACATGATGCAAATGGAAGAAGGTGTAGCCGAAACACCGCTGAAGGATTTGGAATAGATAGAGTTGGTACTGGAAAGGATACCAACAAAGAAAATATACAAGCTTCAAGTCAGTGTCACACAGGGAGTGCAATCATGTGCGAGGAAAGATATGGCGGAGTTGCAACAAACAAAGAATGGAAAGAATGCCTTGGAATTGTTAGTCGAGTAGGTCAATATTGAAGCAAAGGAGGAAATAGAATGCACATACAGGTTGGACCAAGGATTGACAGCGGTGTACAACCGCATCCCAAACAACACGCAAGTAGTAGAGAGAAGTGCATAAGATAAGATCAACATCATTTCACAAACCATCAATTGGTACAAACAGGAGATCGAGGAACTAAAGGAAAGGCTCAATCCCATGACTCCTCCTTAGGTATGAGATAAGAGGAAAGAAGAAGCTACACTCCATATGGCGGAAATGGAGAAACAACTAAGATCAACAAAAGAGTTGTTCAATGAAGCCACGCAGCTCTGAACAATGTTGGAATAGGACGAGTAGGTCCAATAGTGGGACCAAGAATAATAAAGAGTCAACACATCCATACAATAGCTCAATAAAAGACATAAAGCAATGAGCATCACAGAGTGCATGAAGGGAACCCAGGATATGAAGAAGTTGCAATTAGAATTGAATACTGCTCAAACAAAAAAGTAAGCAAGACAAGCAGAACTTGAACCCATTCAAGAGAAAGCAGTGCAGATGATCCTGTAGTTGGAGGAGGAAAACAAAACATGGAACAAGCACAGATAGAGGGAGAAAAACTAATCCAAGAGGATATCACAATGAAAACAATGGAGTCACTCACAGGAAAAGCCACGTAGGTCAAGGCCAGAGGAGGGGAACCCGCTAACAAGTTCCATAGCCTGGAAAAGGTTGTTCAGGGAGCAGGCACTGCCTAGGTGGCTCGGGATGAGCCACATTTCAGTGTTGCAGACATGTTGGGTGCAGGCATATCTTTAGGTAAGGTCTATTTTTGGAAGGTAAAACCCAATTTTGGAGAAGAAAAACTAGCAGGAAAAGTAGCACGTGTGAGGAAAAGCCACATGCAAAGGAGGAAAGCATGCAAGGCGCGCAAGTAGAAAATCCTAACCATGTTATGGTTAGGGCTTTGGTAAGAGATTGTAATGGATAATAATATTGTAAATTATTATAAATAATAACCTAGGATGTCTAGGTCTAGGTTCCAAGGTGGTTTTGAATTGTAAGAGTTTGTTGTGTTTTTGGGATTGTTGACAAGATTCCAAAATAATTCTGATACCTTTTTGTAGGCTATTGAGTTGTAGAAGAGTAAAGTAGCCATATATTGAGGGTTATATCACATGTTGAGGAGACTGGTGTGATCTAGTCCACCTCATAGAGGTTGTGGAACCTTTTTTTATGATTGTATGATTTGAGATATAGTGCGCACAACGCCATATTTTGCAGCAAACATAATAAAAAAGCCTAAGAATATAGATCTTTGTGGATGTATCCTAGGAGGGGGTGAACCACGATAAAAACAGTGTTATGTGTGTTTTTATTGCATATTTACCTTCTGCGAGTAGTTAGATTATGAATGGATTAATGAATGGTTCAGTTAGATCTATTAGAATGCACGCATAGGCTTAACTGATGAGTGAATCTTAGGAATAATAGAGAGAATAATCAGATCAAGGCCTGAAGAATATTAAAAATAACCCCAAGATCCCCACTCATTCCTAGACTCCAAGCACCTGAACATTATAGTCACCCATAGAACTATCTCGGGTGAGACTACGTAGTACATTCTGTGTGTTGTGTTTCCTTTTGGTTTACCAGGAGGGCTGCTAGTTTTAGATGGTTTTGTTGAAAACCTCTTCAGATATGAACCTGGGTCATCCCAAGAAATATATAGAGAGATTTATTACCAACAAAAGTGCATTTCACTTAATTATAAAAGTTAATTACTATTAAATAACTTCAATATTTTATTTTTAGTTTTCTTTGCATACAACTTTCATTTACAACGTAACCTCATTGTAAAAGTGGTTACCACTTATTCTATAAAAGTGGGTCACTTCATAAGTGAATTATTTAAAAGTGATATTATAGGCACAATTAGGAGGAGAATCCACATGGACCAACTTCTCATTTCCACATGGCTCTTTGGTTACTATTTATTCATTTTTTCAAAAGGGCATAACTTTCACATTCAAAGTTTGTTTTTAGTGCCATGTTTTTTAAACAACCTATTTTTTTTTTAAAACTATCCATCCAAACCATCATTTTGATCCTTTAAATCCATATTCTTTTCATATTTAATATGGATTCTCCTAGTCATATTTTTCTTACCAATACCAACTACTTCTCATGGAAATCCCATATGAAGGATGTATGAAGAAGTAAAGGATTGTACCATATTACCTTGGGAAAATAACTATAACCCATTGATGATGAAAATAAATCCAAATGGAATAATAAGAGTGATGAAGCATGTAGATTAATCATAATGTCCATCTCTCATGATTTAAGGTTTTACCTTCAAGGAATTGATGGCCCAGATAAAGCTTGCGAAAAGATTGAAGCTATGTTTCATAAACACAATATTATTCAATCCCACCAAATAAACAATTAGTTAATGACTTCAATTCCAAATGATTTTCCTTGCATTGAATATTATTTATCTAAGTTCAAAACACTTATTATACTTTTATGTATAGACTACAAAATAGATCTGAAGGAAGACTGATGCATCTATATTATTTTTTCTAAGCTTTGTAGTTCATATTTTGTGCTTGTATATACCTTTTATGTCACTAGAGAAGCTCTAGGGAATGCTTACCAAAATCTCTCTCTTGATTCTTTCTGTGATTCTTTGATTATAGAGAAAGATAAATTTATGCAACTTGGAGTGATCAACACTATAGATACCTCCAACAAATCCTTAGTGGCTCAATGAAAAGATAAATAAAAGAATCCTAAAAAGAAACATCYTCACCACAACAATAAGCAAAAAAAGGATCTTAAACCCTCTCTTCAAACTTTTGTTCCTAATGGTGACAAAGGAACAAAATCCAAAAATAAGAAGACTAATAAACATTGCAAATTTTGCGGGAACGATGGTCATGTTGAGTCCATTTTTTTTTAAATAATGGAATCCTTAGWAGTAGTGATGAACATGCACAATATTAATATGAATTATTATTCTTATTCTTCTCATGGACATGCACTTTCTGCTTCTAATTTCTCCTTCAATGCAACTTCTAATTCTTCTTCTAATGAGTGGATTATTGACTATGGAGCATCTTATCATATAGCTAAGGATAAAACCATATTTTCTTCTCTTAATGAATGTAAAACCAAGAAAATATTTGTTGGTGATGATATATCTCTTAGTGTTGTAGGGTATGGAACAATTGAGGTAGATAATAGTCATTTCAATGATGTATTATGTGTTCTAAGTCTTTCCTGCAACCTTCTGTTAGTATCTCAAATCACTCACTCAGGTGAAGGTAAAACCATAAAGTTTTCACCTCACTAAGTTGTAATTAAGTATTTAAAATATCCAAAGCATGTCCTCACAACTAGAATTGTAGATGATATTAATAGGTTGTACAAGTTTAACAACTTTGGGTCATCATATTTTCCATTAGTTTTTGTTGCTGATAGCGATGATTTGAGCAAACTTTGGCATGAAAGGTTTGGTCATCTAAATAATCACTCATTGAAACAACTGTGTGTATAGATGGTGATTCGTCTTCATCTTGTTTCTTGCATAGATGGTTTTTGGGTCGGTTGTGTTCTTGAAAAACATCATTGGGATAGTTTTGACAAATGTGCCTCTTGGCATGCCTCACCCCCTTTGCATCTTGTTCATGGTGAATTTTGTGGTACGCTTTCTTCTCCTTATTTTTCTGGGTGCAAGTATTTCTTAACTTTCATTGACGACTTCTCCAAATGCACTTGGGTTT
>JASDQU011026208.1:716-10979 GCA_032191745.1 Picea mariana
GGAGTGGCTTAACAACACACTCTGTCACCGACTGTCCTACACCTCGGGGACTAATCTCCTCTTTTTATTAGTAAGTGTTGTCAAGTAACATTAAAATAATAGTAATAATAATGAGAGTAGGGAAGATACCATGAAAACAATCGATAAAATTAAATAATTGATGATGATGATGATTAATGTCCACTAAGACCTAATTGGTCTATTGGATCTTAAGAGGGTAAGTGATTACTTGTGATTCTTTAGAATTTTGTTTTTGTGCTCGAAAAGTATTAAGAGAAGCTTTCCAACATCACCATACTTTTGTTGAGTTAAGAGGTTAGGAAGGTTGGTAGTGTGATCAATATTTTGAAAATGAGATCTAATATGGGTATAGGCTAGACAATCTAAGAGAAAGTGCTTTTCATCTTCAACCTTCTTAGTGTCACAAAGGTGACACACTCTTTCATCCCATGACATTTTAGGAATTGACCATCCATATATAACATGTAAAAATTAAACCATCTTAGATCCATCTTGAACCCCAATCAAGTTTTTTAAGGTGTACATTTTTTTTATAATTTAATATTTTAAGGGGTCATTGTAGGTGTGTCCACTATGCCCCATGCACGAAACACAAGGTAAGCAAAATGTGATCCCTTTTGGTGCTTGATAGATCAGGTTTAAGATAAATCTATAATAATATAATAAATGCAATGAATATAATAATAATAATTCATTTTTAAGGGATCTCCATGTTTCTCCTACAAAGAAATAACAATCTTGTACATGTATGAAGTAGGTAAGCACGAAACTTCGTTCATGCAAAATTTTATTTGCTCACCTTTCTTAACATTATATAGAATGAGATTCTCCTCTTTCCATTTACTTTCAACCCTTCTACTTTCGAGTCATACATGGAGGAAACACATCTATGGATTATGGATTATGGTTAGTTCTTAACATGCAGACATATATTATATGTCACATATAATATAATAATAATAATCTATTTTTAAGGTCACGGCCAAGCCAACACACCAAATTTGGTGTATGAGACCCCCTTGTTTGTGGGACAAGGGACCCCCCTCCGCCCAGCGATTTGACTGGTAAAGTCTACGAAGGTATACATACCCTACCCCCCTCTGGATTTGAACCTATGACCTCTTAAGAGGAAACACATATTCTTAACCATTAGGCCCACTCAAGTTATATATAATGTTAAGAAAGGTGACCCGAAAAATAGATTATTATTAATACAACCTGAGTGGGCCTAATGGTTAAGAACATGTGTTTCTATTAAAAGGTCACAAGTTCAAATCCAGAAGATGAAAATTAAATTAATAATAAATATATCAAATTAATTAATATAATAATATTTATATTTTAATCAATAAAAATTTAAATATTTATAATTTATATACAAATTACAATATTTAAATATACATATTTGTTTGAGTTTAATTAAACATATAACAAAATGCATCTTCGTGGACAACTGCTCTTGAAATTTGGTGAATTAAATTTAAATTAAATATTCACAAGGACTAAACTTCCTTGTAGCTGTTACTTAAATACATATAATTTATAGTTTATATACAAATTACAATATTTAAATACTTAAATACATATAATTTATAGTTTATATACAAATTACAATATTTAAATATACATATTCGTTTGAGTTTAATTAAACATATAACAAAATGCATCTTCGTGGACAACTGCTCTTGGAATTTGGTGAATTAAATCTATTTAGAATCACCTCGATTTTGGCCTCCGCGAGATCGCAAAAACGAAAGAAAAAAACTCTCAACAACTCTTGTTTGATAGCTTTCGAATCAAACATTTTGAAAACAATTAGCGAATGTATGATAAGGTAAATACAACTAATTGCATCGTTTCTTACTTCCTTATGGATTGTTCAAAGTACGATAAGCATGCAACAAATTGCACTATTTCCTCTAACCCTTTCCACAAAGTTTCCTGCTGGAATCAGGCAGATGATTGCAGAACCGGTTATGATAATAATTGAATAGATATGTTGATATCACCCACATTGGAAAACGATTGTCTTCTTTTAATACAATAAAATAATGAATCAATTCATGTTGAGACGCCAACCTGGTAAAACGGATTGCTTCTTCGGTATAATGAAAGTTTTGCTTTCGAGTATTTAACATTAATGACGAGCAGCCAAGCTATTAAACCAGTGGAATCTTATTGATTGCCTTTATATGTGGGAGTCTTTCAATTTAAAATTTAGTTGGAGAGTATAGAACTTTGAAGAAACTTTAGTTACAAAGTATAGAGCTTCAATTTAAAATTTAGTTGCTCAATATGTGATGATCTGATAGTTTGCCTCGAGTTAAGTTTTTGTGTGCAAGTGTTCGTGTGTAATTTCTACTCCACCAATAGAAACTTCCATTGTGAATACTACCTAGGTGTTGCATCCAAGCATTTCCATGGAACCCACTGCATTTTGTTGAGATTATCTTTTATGTAGTGTTAGAATTGTAAATGCGGAAAAGACAATTCACATATGATAATTAATAATCATATAGATAAGAAACACAGGGATTTCATGTGGTTCACCCAAACGTTGGATTACGTCCACCAAGTATAGGCATTGCTTGTCTTATTATTCAGATCATAGAGATTACAACAGACTTGCAAGTTCTCTCATTCCTCTCACTCTGTCGTATCTGCCTCTACGGGCTTACATGAATTTATATACATTTACACAAGAAACTGATTATTAAATGTACTCCTATCCATATTCTAACTTGGTCTATTTTAGTTGCAACCAACACATAGAATCCAAATCCATCATTGGAGGAATTCATTGTCACCAAATCCCAACAATATCCACCTTGACAACAATTAATTGCTCCTTCCTTTTGTTCATCACCTTTTCTGCAAGCCAAGAGAAGTCAAGCACCATTGTAGCTTCTCTAATAAAACAAGTTTCATGATGTCGTCTGTGTGACTTGCACGAGTTTGGGTTTCTTGAGGGGTCAATCCACCTCCAACATGTATTCCACAACTTTGTTGTGAGACATATTTAGTGATAGATCTCCTTCTATCTAAAACACCTGTAAAATTTACATTACAATTATCACACACCATCTTAGTGTAACCACTATAGGTGACATTTGTGCTTCTCAAACGTTGAAGCACCCATTTCACTGCAACACCTGAATCTGTCACGTATCTGACAACATCATTAGCATGTGAAAGATCCGGTCTTAACCATTTCATCACATACAACAAACCTTCTACTGAACTTACATGAGACATAACATTTTCTTCTTTATAGACAGGACCTATGCTTGAAGAAAACTTATAATGGAAAGCAAGAGGGATTTTACAATGTTCATATTGAACTCCAACCACATCTTACCATTACCATCTCTGTATACTTCCATGCCCATAATTTGTTTTGCTGCTCTTTGATCCCTCATCTGAATTGTCCTCTCCACCTGAGTCATTTTCTTACTGATTTTATCCATGCTTCGGCTTGCATCGAGCATAGCATCAACAAATAACATCAAGAATGTGAATGTACTATAAACTGTATAGTCATTCCTACCCTTTGAAAAATTCTGACTCATTATGAAGGATTCAAACCTCTTGTATATTTGTCTGGGTACCAATAGACCATACAATGAATTATCTAGCATGCAAAGAAATTTACCATTGCGATCTTGAATCAACCATTTTGGTTGTTCCATACATACTATATCTCTGTCAATGATGAACTTGTGAGAAGTAGGATCCCACACACAACATCCCTTTATACCACCATCATAACTTGTAGAAATATAAAACAAGCAGGAATTAAGAAGCAAATATTTTAAGTTTAAAAATGATTTACCGCTTACCAGTACCTGCAATTCTTTCTTTCTCTTATGACCTTGATGCTTCTGCCATAAACAGGAAGATACATGTTTCACTTCAGATGTCACTTCAGTACTTCCTTCCAGCTTATAAAGGTTATCAACCTTTGTTACCTTCATCACTACTAAACTACCTTCTAACAATGTGAGTGCTCCACCTTGACCTGTATACTTATATCCACAACAATCCAACACTCCTAATGAAATCAAATTTGATTTAAGATAAGGTACATATATAACATCCGTTAATTCCCTAACAATACCATCGAACATCCTGATTCTAACAATGCCAACCCCAATAGTTTTATAGAGAATACCATTTCCCATAAACACTACACCCTCATCAACACATTGGTAAGAAATGAACCAATTTCTATGTGAGCACATGTGGTGGGAGGCACCTGAATCTAACTGTCATTCTTCTTGATATTGTAAATTACTAGAAACTGATAAAACTTGATCAGTCATACCTGAATTTGTTACAACCAAATTTGCTTCCTTCGTAGAGTTTCCCTCATATTCCTTTTTTTTCGAGCAATCTTTCTTGAGATGTCCTATTTTTCCACAGTACCAACATTTTTATTTACCCTTTTTGTGTCTTAACTTAGATCGAGAAAAAATTCTCTAATTATGCTCTTTACTTCGACCTCTGACCAGCATCGCCTCTGAAGTTGAGGTTTCTTGACTATATTTTCTCCTCATCTCCTCAGCCAACAAAGCTCCCACAACAGAGTCATAATCTAAGACATCTATTGAGCTAAAGCTAATAGAGGTGACTAGATTATCCCAAGACTCAGGCAACAAACACAATAGTGTAATAGTCTTATGTTCATCTTTGAATTTAACTTTCATACTAGTCATTTGAACTATAAGGGCATTGAAGGTATTTAAATGGTTAACAAATTGTGTACCTTCTTTCATCCGCAAACTGTACAACTATCTCTTCAAGTAGATTTTGCTTGTCAAGGACTTCGTCATATATAGACTTTCCAACTTGCTCCATGAGCTTGATGTTGTATCTTCTCGTATAATATTAAACAGAACATCATCTGCCAGACATAAACGAATGGTAATAAGATCTTCTACATCCAGATCTTCTCATCGCTCATTCAACATGGTTGTTGGTTTCTTTGACTTTCCTACTAATTCTTTTTGCAACCCTTCTTGCACCAGTAAATCCCGCATATTGAGATTCCAGAGCTCAAAGTTGTTTTTACCACTGAACTTTTCAAATTCAAACTTCAAACTCTGCATCTTAGCCATTAGCACAAAATCTCCTAATGCCCAAATCAATGCTTATAATAACCAATGCCCTTTAAAAAATAATGTAGAAGAAAAAATGGTATAGATACCACAAGATTTAATAAAAAAAAAACATTTTACCTACCTCTCCTTTTATTTAAAATAAAAAAGCACTTTTTTAAAACTTCCACCTTTTAAATATTATATTTAATTCCAAATATAATAAACCATTACTCAATTAAAAAACCTTTTTACATCATCCACCCATGTGACTTTCAATGTTCACTGTTTTAAACAAGGAAATTCAATTTTTGAAAAAACTCAAAAAATTCTTGTGACTTTGAAAACATGTGAATTTTGAAAGGAGATCATGACTTTGTTTTTAAAATGAGTCATTGCACCCCCCGGTGCAGCTGGAGTGTGGATATCTTAAAGGGTCGTCACACTGTACCACATGGTTGGACTGCGACGATTTGAGGATTTTAACCACAGGAGAAGTCTAGCTAATAAGACGTCGCATCCTTCGATAGGAGGGACCTGCGATGATGTGGAAATCGATGTACCTCGCACAAATGGAACTATAGTTGATGCTCCTCTGAAATTTGACGTCCTCGACACCCTCTCCTCTAACCAGCTCTGATACCACTTATTAGAATTGCAAATGCAGAAAACACAATTCACATATGATAATTAACAATCATACAGATAAGAAACACAAGGATCTCACGTGGTTCACCCAAACATTGGGCTACTTCCACCAAGCATAGACATCGGTTGTCTTATTATTCAGATCATGGAGATTACATCAAACTTGCAAGTTCTCTCATTTCTTTCACTCTGTCGTATCTGCCTCTACGATCTTACATGAATTTATATACATTTACACAAGAAACTGATTATTAAATGCACTCCTATCCATATTCTAACTTGATCTATTTAGTTGAAACCAACATAGAATAATAAAATCCAAATCCATCATTGGAGAAATTAGTTGTCACCAAATCTCAACCTGTAGTTGGTCAATTGTCATCTCTATTACTGGAGTGACTAATGAGTCACTGAAAGACTTGTGGACTACATCACATTTGCACTTTGATGTGTGGCCAACTCTTTGAATGACTTTGTCTTTTGTTGCACTGATTTTATTATCCAATCATCACAACTTTTTGTTAAAAGGTTGAGTTATCCTATGTAGCATATATTTTAATTTGCAATCTTGGTATTAAATGGCATTGCCTTCTATTTTCGATAAATTGTTATGGCAAAAATTATTGCACTTTTGATTAGATGAAACTTATTTTTATTTTTCAAGAATTATGATAGAAAATTTTATATTGGCTTTGTTTATTACAATTTCTACTTAGATACATTTATTTATGAAATTAAATTTAAATATATTTTATATGTTTTATTTTTATTTTGAAATTAATTTTAAAATAATACTTATTTAAATTAAAATTATGAAGCTTATCTGTACTTGATAAGCAAAGTTTGATTTTTTTTTGATAAGCAAAGCTTGATTATTTTTATGCATGTTATTTTGATAAGCAAAGCCTGATACAGCTTGAGTGGGCCTAATGGTTAAGAACATGTGTTTCCTCTTAAGAGGTCACAGGTTCAAATCCAGAGGGGGGTAGGGTATGTATACCTTCGTAGACTTTACCAGTCAAATCGCTGAGCGGAGAGGGTCCCTTGTCCCACAAACAAGAGGATCTCATACACCAATTTAGTATGCTGACTTGGCCTGGCCGTGACCTTAAAAATAGATTATTATTATATAAATATTTATAAACTAAAGATTTATAGCCTACTCACTTTATTAACACTGATCATTGCGGAATAAAACTTTTGTACTGTATCTTAGTATTTGACAAAGTGCCCTATCCTGAAAGGTCACCGGGTCTCTGTCCCTTGCCCTATACAACGTACTTCTAGACAAAGTACTTTGTAGACCACTAGAACCACGTATTATGAGAGGCAACCAAAACAAGTCCGATAGAGATCAACTCAGGCTTTAATTCAGACTTGTTCAATCACTGTTCATTCATCAGCTTACTTGAAATGCTTGATTTCTGTTTGATTTCAATGCTGGGTAGCTTTGTTTGTATTGCCAAGGCAAATTAAAGAACAACCCCGTTCCTTAAATGTCGAAACCAACATTCACTGGATTTTCCCATTCAATCCGCAATCAAGCTAACTCACTTTTACATATCTATAATTAAGAGTGGCTGCTTCCTACAACCATTGGGCTCTATATACTATCAACTCCTGATCAACACTACAACATCCCTATGAGTATTTGTTGAACTACAAGATAGGGCAATGGAAGTAACCAAGTGATCAAGTAGAGGCATGAACAATGTGAAACCACCAGCTTTGCAAACAATATTAGAACCTGGCAACTGTGCGAATACTTATTCTAAAATCTGGTTCCAGGTTCCCATACAAAGAAATGATTTTATTTTGTTGCAATAAAACTTTGCAAGCATTCAACTTTTAATTCGAAACTCTTGCAATGAGTTTACAGACCAAAATTTTTTGTTCGAAATCTTTTCTTTTATACCAATGAAGAATATTTGTATATGGAAAAAGCCCAGAGCCAGCCCAACGTACGGCCCGTACGGTCTGCCTGGTGAGAGAAAATAATCCAGTGCAGGAATTGAATTGCTCAGTTATTAATTGAAACGTTCAGCACTTAATTTGAATGCCCAACAACGTATACGGCTTGTGGTGAACGAAAATGACAGGCAAACCAATCTAATAGGTCTAATAGTAAGCCTACGGCCACACAAAGAGAAAACGGTCCAGCAAGATGATAAAACATCCCTGTAAATGAAATTTTCGTCAGCCTTGAGCAATTCGACTGAACCATTAATATAAACACCCAGAAAATCTGAATTGACTCGCAAACGATGCCAACGGTATGAAGGAAGAGAAAATGTCCGAAAAGTAGATTCAGCAAATCTTAATTTCGGAAACTCAATTTCGGGCCAATTCAATGAAAGGGTTTATTTTTCATTTTTATCGGTGAGATAAAATCAATTGTTTGTGTTATGTTCATCAAAGCTAAGCTAAGTGCTTTTATTTAAGCTGTTATGGTGATCAAAGCTAAGTTATTTTATTGAAGTTATTTAAATATTTGTAGGTAAAAAATCCAATTATTAGGTGTAAAAGGGATAAATTTATTTTAAAAGGCAAATTTATTTTAAAAGGCTGGGTTAAATGTTTTTTTTTTTGATTTGTGAGTTTAATAAAAGTTTTTAGACAAAATATTATATATATATATGTGAAAAGACAAGTCCAATGGATGTAGCTTGGGTGGTTGGGAGAAATAATTGTTATCTTCCCCACCTCGGTTCAAATCCTTAGAGTTTCATGTTGTAAAATCTTTGATCAACTAGATTTCCTTCTTAAGAAATAACCATACTTAGCATTTTCTTGGTTCTCTGTTGTCCATCCCCATTTTCCCACTTCCCACGCTTTGTCTTACTTTCTCTTGCGGGGATACTTCCGCATTCTCCTTACCCTCGCATCCCCTTACTCCCTCCCATTTCTTCTCTTCCCTTACTCCTTCTACCATACTTAGTATTTTTGCATTCCCCTCACTCTCCTCTTTCAAACCAAATCTCATGCAGGGCTACCCCCACATCCCACCTTATTCTCTCACACCTATCTGCATCAATTATCCTCTCTCTCATCCCTCTCCTATTTCTCCAACATTTAACCACTTTCCCCTACGTCTCTCTTCTCCCTTGCAACCTTCCTCACTCCTTCATGTGGACCCCCACCATGCAGACCTGCACTCTTCCCTCACTCCTCATCCCTTACTATGCTTGCACATTCCCTCCCTTATTTCTTCTTCCTCACGACCTCCCTACTTCCACATTGTCGTTCCATCTCCCACTTAACCAATCTACCTTAATATTCATTAAAAAGTCAAATTAATCCATGTGGTGACCAATCTTTTCATGACTTGTGGATCCTCTCTCTCATCCCTCTCCTATTTCTCCAACATTTAACCATTTTCCCCTCCCTCTCTCTTCTCCCTCGCAAACTTCCTCAGTCCTTCATGTGGACCCCCACCATGCATACATGCACTCTTCCCTCACTCCTCATCACTTAATATTCCCTTACTTTGCATGCACAATCCCTCCATCACTTTGCATGCACAATCCCTCTTCCCTCACTCCTCATCACTTAATATTCCCTCACTCCTCATCCCTTCTCCGGTTCCATCTCCCACTTAACTAATTTAACTTAAGATTCATTAAGCAATCAAATTAATCCATGTGGAAACTAATCATTTCATGACTTGTGGCATCCTATCGGGCAATGAGACATGTGTTATCATTAGCGCTGACTTGTTGTTGACTGGGAGTAACACCGAACATTCCCTCCCTTACTCTGCATGCATAGTCCCTCTTCCCTCACTTATCATCCCTTACTCTGCATGCATAGTCCCTCCCTTATTTCTCCTTCTTCACGACCTCCCTCCTTCCACAGTCTTGTTCCATCTCCCACTTAACCAAATTACCATAAGATTCATTAAGCAATCAAATTAATCCATGTGTAAACCAATCATTTCATGACTTGTGGCACCCTATCAGACTGTGACACATGCGCTATCATTGGCGCTGACTTGTTTTTGACTGGGAGTAACGCTTACTCGGTAACAACTGGATGATGATTGGGCTACCAAAACTTTAAATATTTCATGAATTATCTTAATTATTTCATGAATTATCTTAAGGGTCGAATCACCAAGTCTTTACAACATCCATGTGTTTCATCCCAAGACTATCTTAAATATTTCAATATAAACATTAATATCTTAAAAGACTCCCATGCATGTGGGAGATCATTTTAAAGGGAAAAAATTGAAGTTTTAATGGAGGTGAAGAAATTAGATCAGGGAGTTAAATGAATGGTTGATGAATGGAAAATTCCTGGAATCCATAACTTTAGATCTGGGAATCATATTTGGGAAAACCATACCTTGTTGGAAAGTTAATTCGATAAGAAAGATGATAGAATAGGTTTTAAGAGATGAAATTGGCCATGAT
Source organism: Picea mariana (assembly GCA_032191745.1). Lineage (NCBI taxonomy): Eukaryota > Viridiplantae > Streptophyta > Pinopsida > Pinales > Pinaceae > Picea > Picea mariana. Next base: position 10,897 of record JASDQU011026208.1, read on the forward strand.
ACTCTCAGAATTTAAAGAACATTCAGCTTGATTTTTATGGTTTGATGATAGATCTACTTGGAACTTCAACTTCCTCAAGTCAT
>JASDQU011026209.1:0-20703 GCA_032191745.1 Picea mariana
ACCTCAATCCACTTGGATTGAGGTTGGAAGAGTGAGGGAACTATACCCTCATCTTCACATAGACTGAAATAGTCTTTTGGAGGTCCAAAAGCTTTCCAATGGGGAGTTGTGATTAGGGGATCAAATTTTGCTCAAAAATTTAAAGTGCTCGGAATCATTTCAAATTGAATGAGAGTGTAGGCCTCGTTGTTGCAAACCCAATGCAACTCGTTTGGGTTCAAACGGAAATCAGGAGCGAGAGATATCGCGCTCTGTTCAAAATGGCAAATAGGGAAAAAAAGGGATGTTGACTGTACAGTCCGTACGGATGATGACGTGGCAGACCATACGGATGACAAGGAAGGTCATACCCTGATGTGGCAGATAGTTATTGGGCAGTTGGCATATGACGTGTTTGTTGGCAGTGAATGGGAAGGCGACACGTGGCCCAATCAAAGGCCACCACGTGTCACCTGTTGGTCGGTTAAAACCTTTGCACTCAGCAGGAGTCGACCCCGTGACCTCCAAGCAGGGTAAAGCTTTAGGAAAGGCCACCCAACCGACACGCCCACACATGTTACTTGTTATGTATATACATTGCATTATATTTAAATTTGTTTAAATGTATGTGGGGGCATGGACCGGGCCGGGGCTAAGCCCCGACCCGTGGTCATGTGTTGTATTGTATGCGACCAAAGCTATGGTGGTTACCACCATAACCATGTTATAACCATGTAATATATGCGCGGTTTGGTATACCATGTGACCACTATATATATGTGCGCGGGTTTGATATACGGTTATTAAACGGTTGTTTAAACTTAAGCCCTGTTGCATTGGCGCGCGGTCATGTGATGCCATGTGCCCACAGGCCTTGGTAGTTAGGGACATCGCGTAACGGTTCGACAGTTTGGACCGGTTGTGCGGTTGTTCCCGGTGCCAAGTTTTTACGCTTTAAATTACATGTGGGCTAGGTTGAGCCAGAGGAGGTGCGTTTTGTAGATGCAGAGACAACAAGCTTGAAGGGGAGACTTCCAGGAAGCCTATCTACTTCATTTTTTGGCCAAACGAGGTGCCGAAAAAGCCCAGCTAGGGGTTTTTGGACGTTCTAAAGCCATTGGAGTAGTCTATTTGGCATTTTGAGCATTGTAAAGCACATTTTTGAGCACTTTGAGCAAATAATACAAATGATCCATTGGAAGCTGGACCAAGAGATGTAGCCCAAAAGAGGGGTGAACTCATTTATCATTTGTTGTGTTATGTGTTTTATGTTCATTGATTATGCTGCTGTTTATATGCATCTTGAATGAGTAAATCCTATTAAATTTGTGTTGCAAAGTTGATCCATTTGCATTTAACACATAAATTTAACTTGCAAATATTTTCAAGAAATACATGTCTTCTTCATTTTTAGATCACCAACCCAGGTCCTCTTGACCTTTATTTATACATTACAATAGCTCACCGACATCCTTAGGCTGAAACCTAGGTGTAAAAACCATAGGTGTCTAAAACCATAGGTCAACTTGAACTGCGTTTTCAGGGCTTCGCCAGCATGTCTTTCCTTCCTTCTCACGCGGTGCTCCAAAGCATCCTATGGTGGATTTTTCTGCTTGTAGAGTTGTCCATGATCCTTCTTCCTTGCTGATATGTCATCCTTGATCTCCTCATCCAACGGATTTATTTCTCTTACTTCTCTCCATCTTTTCTGCTCTTTTGCTCACTTCGACCCAGTAATAGTCATTGTGTCTTCCGTGCAGTTCACATTTTTCCTTTTCTTCCTTGATCTTCGCTTGCTTCCATAACCAAGGGCCAACAATCGTGCCAGGAAAGGTATAAAATTTGAATGACTCCTCAACAAGAAAATTAGCACAGACATCAACAACATGAAGAAAGTTGTAAACCTTTCCTGCCACGAACTGATCCATTCTGAACTCAGTGTGCTATAAAAAGGTTTAAATTTCACAGTCTCTCCCTTCTCCATCCCAGTCGATAACCTAATCTGCTGCATAGAAGAGAGCATCAAGACCTTAGCAAAAGAATATAAGGACCCAATTAGACAGGATTGCGCAGTTATACTCAGAAAATCAAAACCCCCAAAAAGCAACGTTAGCAAAGAAGAACGCCTAGCCCTAAAAAACCTCTGAAACAACACTAACTTAGTAATTCTCAGAGAAGACAAAGGGGGCGCCACCGTTATCATGAACCGATAAGACTACATCACAAAAATGAACGAACACCTATCATGTGGTAGTTATAAAAAGATCCCGAACAACCCCATTAAAAAGATCACAAGGGAAGTGAAAAAAGCCATCAAAAACTCCAGCCTAGATGAGAGGACGAAAAATAGATTTCTACCCAACATTGAGATCACCCCGAGAATTAATGGTCTACCAAAAATCCACAAAGAAGGAACTCCTCTCAGACCTATAGTTAATACAATAGGATCACCCACCTATGAGCTTTCCAAATATGTCGCGAAAGTTTTAGGTCCCTTAGTAGGTCATACTAATTCCTTCATTAAAGACTCAAATGATTTCATTAATATTATTAAGAATGAAAAAATAGAGCCGAATGACACCCTCATTAGTTTTGATGTTGTCTCTCTATTCACAAAGATCCCTCTTAACGAAGAAATCATGGTTTTCAAAGAAGTAGTCGATCCTGAAACAACGAAACTAGCTGAGGTATGTCTTCGTTCCACATTCTTCAGCTATCAAGGAGAATTTTATGAACAAACTAATGGCATAGCGATGGGTTCTCCACTTTCCCCCATAGTTGCCAACCTTTACATGGAAAAATTTTAGAAGAAATCCCTAGATTCTTATCCCCTGAAACCTCTAAGATGGAAACGTTATGTTGATGATACTAATGTACTCTGGCCCCATGGGAAAGAAGATCTAGACAAATTCTTCCAACATCTTAATATTCTATATGATGACATCAAATTCACAATGGAACTCGAAGATAATGGAAGCATCCCTTTCCTAGACATACTAATCAACATGAAAGAAGATGAAAAACTAGGACATTCAGTCTACAGAAAAAAGACCCACACCGAAAACTACCTTCACGCCAGTTCCCATCACCACCCCAACCAAAAATTAGGAGTTCTTAACACATTATCCACAACAGCCATTAGAATCTCAGATAAGGAGCACCTAGAACAAGAGAAAAATCACCTTCACAAAGTTTTCAAAAGCATAGGTTACAAAGACAAAGAGATTAAGAACGCAATAAAGAAATCCCTAGAAAGAGAAAATAACAGACCTCAACAATGAAACAACTAATCCCAAAACCCGACCGCCTACCTCCCTTACATCCAAGGAGTTATTGATAAAATTGCAAAAATCCTGAACAGGAAAGAAATTAAAACCTCTTTTAAACTGCTTGATACCATCAAACAGAAAATTAGATCAGTTAAAGACAAACCTGACCAACTCAATTACAAAGGAGTATACAGAATAGAATGTTCGTGTGGCAAATGCTACATTGGAGAAACATGTCACTCTTTTCACACTAGGATTAAAGAGCATGGTGCTGAAATTAAGAATGAACGAACCCGCACCTTAGCCTTAGCAAAACATTCTCTCACAACAAAGCATCACATACGCTTAGAAGACACCAAAATCCTAGCAAAACAAGACTACCTCCTTAAACAACGAATTAGAGAAGTAATTGAAATCATTAAGAATCCCAACAATCTAAACAGAGACAATGGTTTGGAGATTAGTGATAGTTGGATCCTGCTCATTCAGGAAAGAAGATATCAACAACTTGATCCCTAGGACTTAATAAACTTGTACCATTGCTAGGGTTTATTAATAGGTTTTAACCTAATTTCTACGCTATACTATTATAAATTAAAATTAAACTAATTAATTAACTAAACTAGTTTTACTTATTAATATTCCTAGAATACTTATTTTTACTTATTAATAATCCTAGAATACTTATAACCACCATTAAATTAATTCTAAAACTAAACCCTAAATAGTAAGAAATCATTAATAATAATAATATTACCTCTAATGTAATTAAAATCAGACCTTAAATTAACCTAAAAAACTAGCTTATAACATTATTATAATATACTAATTAAATTATAAAATTAAAATCAACTTGTTTTTAACATTTTAATATGAAAATTCTGTAGTAAACCCTAAGATTCTCACTGAGCCAACTCTCTAGGTTTCTTACACTCAACCAAGTAGTATTAATTAGGGTTCCTCTCTTGCATTTTCCCTTAGGCTATTTTGTCCTGAAGATGGATCCTACTGTAGATCCAAAACATCCACAAATAATAGACAATAATGTGGTTCTTCTGATTAATTCTGAACAAAACTTATAACATTGTTCATTCTTTGTGCAGTCTCCAAAGCGTCAAAGCATGCCTAGGCCTAGAACCTCTCAAGGTGCATCCTCGAGCAAGAGAAGAAAGATATATTTCCAGGATGCTCCTGAGGGTGGCGAGGGTGGCAATGGTCAATGATTGAAAAACTACTACCATTTTGTAGCTAGGTCACGATATAGATGTTTTTTACGTTAGGGTACTTGTTTTCGCTTTGTATATTGGGAATGAGTTTCCATTTTGTAAAAAATGTACAACTTAGACGATGTTGAAATTCATATATTCATGAACATCAAATGTAGAAACAATGAGATTCATAAATTTATCTCTACATCATCGATAGCTCATTCCTTTTGAATTATTTGCATGATTGTTGTGGATATCCATATTCTAACTCACAACCAAGGATATGGATTACCTATTGAATTATCTCCATATAAATCCAATGACAATCCACTCTCAAATAGTGGTCACTTGAAAACATTGTGACCTTTAAAATGGCATATTACAATTATTTATTATAGAAATAAATTTTATCATTTATCTTCTACATAATTGTAAATCGGTTAACAATTTCAGCTCAATATTATTTTCTAGGTCACACACATTATTCCCCTCTTTATATGCATGACATATATTAAATAATTTGATTTATGTGTAACCCTTCATAAATGCCAAAAAAGACTAGTCAAGGACTCATTAATGCACATGATTGTTTAGATTGTGTAGTGGGTATATGAAATTTTTTTTAAACCCATCAATTATTAATAACATTTATTCAATATCCCATGATGTCCACTAAACTTATTGATTTTGATCAACAGAACAATTGAGTTCACATGGAAACTAGATCTTAGAATGGGTATCATTTTACACCTATAAATAAAGGTTTTGAGGTTACATTTCATGACACACTATAGAAAGTAATGCTATGCTACCAAAATTCCTCCAAGGGGACTTGTAATACCTCTAGGCTGAATCCAATTGTAAATGTAAATGCAAATGTACTTAAGCTGGTGAGTTGTTTGATATCATTTTTGTATGCACCTTTCATGGTATAGTGCGCACAGGTATTGCGCAGTAGAATGATGAAGTGTGCACATTCCAGGATACTGCGTGTAGCAAACTTAAGTGCGCACGATTTTGAGGCCAGGGATACTTTGTGTATATGTTGTGTTTAATATGCTGGTGAGCCATTTTATTATAAGCCAGAAGGCCTATGTGATGATTAGGCCGGAGAGCCTAGATGCTAAAGGCCAATGAGCCTATTTTTGTATATGTCTTATCATTAATATAAAATACATCGCTCAATGTAGACCGACCACGATAAAAGAGTATGGGGGACTAAACTCCACTAGTTGGGAAAAGGGGGGGATAAAAGTTAAGGAAAAGGGCTAAGCTAGGGAGCTTAAGCCAAAAAGGAATATTATATTAATATTCCTTAAAGTATAAAGTATGGATAATTATTTTATCCTAAGTTCTAAGGATGGGGACAAGTGGGCCAAAGTAGCTCCCAACATGACAAGTGTCAAGTTGGGAACATGCATACATATAGCTTGGACTTAGTTCATTTTCCTATGGTTCCATCATCATTCAATCACTCATTCAGTTGTCCTCTGTACCTTCCTATACCTGTATCCATACCTGTACCTGTATCCATACCCATACCTGTATCTGTACCTAGTTAGCTTGGGAGCTGGACTTGAGAAGCGGGTTGTCAGGCCCATGGGAGACTGAAGAGGCAGGTTGTCAGGCCCGTGTGAAATTTCTCTCTAGGTGAGAGAATTGCTGGGAATTGATTCCCGAAGATGCTAAACTGCAGCTACAGGTCTCTGAGACTTCATGTCCGGCCTGTTGTTGAAGCCCTAGAAGGGAAGTGGGGAAATCGAGGGATTGTTGCACAGAGAAGGGGCACACTTCTTAGGGTGGGACAGGCATGTGGGGAATGAGGGACTGTAGGCTATTAGTTTGAGTTGGCACCTGTGAGAAAGTATTTCATGTTATCTAAGATATATCAGCCTGGTTATGCATCCCTTTACCCGGGTGGAGTTTAGTCCCATCTCGGGGGTGACCCACTACTAAGAGTGATGAGCAATGTGGTCTAAGGATGGGAGGTTCGTGGAAGGTTTGCATGTTGTTGGTAATATTCTTACCAAGATTTTTCATAGTTAACAACAACTAGATCAGATAAGGATCATCACAAAGTGTAGAGGAATTGAAGATGCACAGGGGGCTTATAGCCAGGAAGATGAGATCAGAGGGATGGATGTCCATATGTGCATTGAAGAAACAAACTCCAATGGACATGGAGAAGGAATGGATGAAAACATGAATATTCTATAGCCCATTAAAAATTTTCAAAAGGATGTCCAAAGCCATAAAGTTTATAATGGAAGGCTTATGAGAGCTAAGGAGCAGCAGGAGGACTTCAACATGAAGTTAATGCAGAGCTTGAACATAATAGAAAAGAAATTGGATAAGGAGAGTGGCTCAAGAAAATTAGGAAGTCACAGGTCTCCTGATGAGAAACGAAGAATAAGAAGTGTTATCAGATATCACCATCACTCCCCGAGACATTCCAATAAGAGAGCACACAACAACTCAAGTCCATACTCTATCAGGAAGCATAAGAGGTCTGGGGTGGATGAGCTACGAGGAGAAATGAATAAAATCAAACCTCCTACATTTGATGGTGAGCACAAGAAGGCTGAAGGTGTAGAGACATGGCTGTTGAGCATGAGAAAGTATTTTCAATTGCATAATTATTCTTCTCATGCAGAAGGAAGAATTTCCATGTATCAACTCAAGGGAAAGGCATCCATGTGGTGGGATCAACTTGTGCAGGTGTAGCACATTAAAGACAAAAATTGTTACTTGGAGGGAATTCAAGAAGTATTTTGAAAAGAAATACTTGACTAAGAGATACTATGATAAGAAAATGAAAGAGTTCTTTGAACTCAAGCTTGGGAGTATGACCATAAATGAATATGAAATAAGGTTTTTAGAACTATTGAAGTATGTTTCTTTCATCAAGGATGAGACAATTAAGATTTAGAGGTATTTGAGTGAATTTCCATCATTCATCAGTGACAAAATACAATATGATGATCTCGAAACATTGGAGGAGACCATAAGGCGAGCTAAATTCCTATATGATCAACAAAAAGAAAGTCCAACTTTCCAAAAAGCTTGGGAAGACAAGAAGAAATTCAAGATCGATCAGAGGAAGAAGGGGGATAAGCCACCATTCTTAGTCCCATAATGATTGAGACAGGAGGGAAAAGGCCAAGGCAACCACCTATTCAATGTTGGGGTTGTAAAGGAGATCATATTTTTAGAGACTTCCCTCATAGAGGTGAAAAAGTGAGGATCGGTCACAATGTACAACAAGCTGAAACAGTGGAATACATGGGCATAAATGTACCAAGGATCTATGCAGCCCCGAACAACAAGCAAGCAGAGTATCAAACACATATGATTGAAGTGGAAGGTGGAGAAAGAAGGCGCTTTCCAGGTACATCCGGTATGCATTCTAGACTGGAAAATCAAACAACTCTGGAATCGAGCCATAGGGATTGTAAAGGTCCAATGGACCTGGCACGATCCTAAGGATGCTACTTGGGAGCATGAGGATGCAATGCGGGCAAAATACCTGCACAGTTTTGAGGATTTCTGAAATTTTGGTTCTATATGTGTACATAATGCAATGAGGACAATGCATAAATAAGGGGAAGGGATTGTAATACCCCTAGGCTGAACCCAATTGTAAATGTAAATGCCAATGTACTTAAGATGGTATTTTTTTATGCACCTTCCATGTAGTGCGCACAGGTATTGCGGAGTAAAATGATGAAGTGTGCACATTCTAGGATACCGTGCGCAAAAAAATTTAGTGTGTGTGATTTTGAGGCCAGGGAGCCTTTGTGTATATGTTGTGTTTTATATGCTGGTGAGCTAGTTTATTATAATCCAAAAGGCTTATGTGATCATTAGGCTGAAGAGCCTAGATGATAAAGGCTAGTGAGCCTATTTTTGTATATGTCTTATCATTAATATAAAATACGTCGTTGTGTGTAGATTGACCACGATAAAAGAGTATGGAGGACTAAACTCCACTAGTTGGGAAAAGGGGGGGCTAAAATTTAAGAAAAAGGGATAATCTAGGGAGTTTGAGCCAAAAAGGAATATTATATTAATATTCCTTAAAGTATAAAGTATGGATAACTATTTTATCCTAAGTTCTAAGGATGGGGACAAGTGGGCCAAAGTAGCTCCCAACATGACAAGTGTCAAGTTGGAAACATGCATACATATAGCTTGGACTTAGTTCATTTTCCTACGATTCCATTATCATTCACTCATGCATTCAGTTGTCCTATATACCTTCCTGTACCTGTATCCATACCTGTACCCATATCCATACTTGTACCTGTATCTGTACCTAGTTAACTTGGGAGCTGGACTAAAGAAGCGGGTTGTCAGGCCCGTGGGAGACTGAAGAGGCGGGTTGTTAGGCTCATGAGAAATTTCTCTCTAGGTAAGAGAATTGTTGGGAATTGATTCCCAGAGGTGCTAGACTGCAGCTACAGGTCTCTGAGACTTCCTATCCGGCCTGTTGTTGAAGCCCTAGAAGGGAAGTGGGGCAGCCGAGGGATTGTTGAGCAAAGAAGGGGCACACATCCTAGGGTGGGACAAGCATGTGTGGAATGAGGGATTGTAGGATGTTAGTTTGATTTGGTATCTATGACAGAGTCTTTCTTGTTATCTGAGATACATAAGCCTGGTTAGGAATCCCTTTACCCGGGTGGAGTTTAGTCCTAGCTTGGGGGTGACCCACTTTTGAGAGTGATGAGTAGTGTGGTCTAAGGCTGGGAGGTTTGTGGAAGGTATGCACACAGTTAGTGATATTCTTACCAATACAAGTGTCAATTGTGTGTTAATTTATATGTCGCATTATTATTTATGTGTTTATTTTTATGGGTTTTTCATGTGTGTGGTTTATACCTGTCTTTATATTTATGGGTATTGCCTGTCTATGCTGCATGTATATGTTTACTGTTATTTCCATATGAATATGTGCATTTACAAAATGTATTTGTATGTTTTAAGTTTAATATATAAAGTTCTGCAAGAGTTTCTGTGTGTATATGATTTAATTTGCATACAGTTCAAATTTTTTTACATGGCATAGCCCAGTTGGACGTTGGGGATGTTACAAGACTTGAAACCATTATTATTTTCCCATCACCATATATGAGATTTAATTGCACATTCCTACCCAATTTTTGGGTTAGATCACACAACGAGACAAAGGACCCTCCCAAACCCAATCCCAAAAACATGTTGATGCCATGCCATTTCCATGCCATTGTCATTCCTTTTCAAGTCATTCCATGCCATGCCATTTCCATTTCCATGACATTGTCAAACCTTTCCATACCATGCCATTTCCATGCCTTTCCAATCCATGCCATTTCCATCCCTTGCCATATCATGCCATTTCCATGCCAATGTTATGCCTTGCCAAGACATGTCATGACATGCCATTTCCATGCCATTCCATTTCCATGTCATTTCCATGCCATATCATTTCCATGCCTTGCCAATCCATTCCATGTGATGCCATTGTCATGTAGCTTCTCATGCCTTGTCATGTAGTTTCCCATTTTAACCTATATAACAATAAATATAACTTTCCATTGTCATTCCATAACATTTACATGCCTCTCCAAGCCAATAAATGATATTAACTAACTTACAACAGAATAAATATAAAAACCCTTAAGAAAAGTAATCATTAAATGAAAGGGGGCTAAAATGCAAGCCTAAACTAGGGTTTAGATAACAAATGCTTACTGAAATGCAAGATGACACATAACATACCTAGAATATTCAAGACATCAAGCCCTAGAATATTCTAGACATCATTGTTATTCATGCCAAGCCATGCCATGACATTTCCATTCCTTTCCAAGCCATGACATGACATTGCCTTGCCTTACCATGCATTTACATGCATTTCCTTACCATGCCATTCCATGCCATGAATTGTCTTTCCTTACCATGCCATGCCATGCACAATTTTTCATACCTTGCCTTGCCTTGCGTTTCCATGGTATGGTATGGTATGTCTTTCCTTTCCATGGTATGGTATGGTATGCCTTGCCTTGACTTTCCATGGTATGGTATGCCTTGCCTTGCCATTGCCTTGTATGTTATGATATGGCATGGTATGTCTCGCCTTTCCATGGTATGGTATGCCTTGCCTTGCCATTGCCTTGTATGTTATGATATGGTATGGTATGTCTTGCCTTTCCATGGTATGGTATGCCTTGCCTTGCCTTTCCATGGTATGGTATACATTGCCTTGCCATTTTCTTGTATGTTATGATATGGTATGGTATGGTATGGTATGCCTTGCCTTGTCATAGCATTGTATGTTATGTTATGGTATTCCTTACCTTGCCATTGCCTTGCATGGTATAGTATGGTATTGTATGGTATGCCTTGCCTTGACATTGCATTGTATGGTATGGCATGGCATGGCATGGTATGGTATGGTATGGTATGTATTGAATTGACTTGCATGATATGGTATTGTATGGTATGGTATGCATTGGAAATAGAAATGGTACGCATTGTCTTGCCATTGTATGGTATACGTTGGAAATGGTATGGTATGGTATGGTATGCATTGGCATTAACATTGGCAATGTAAATGGAAATGGTATGGTATGGTATGCATTGGAATTGGAAATGGAAATGGTATGGTATGGTATGGTATGGTATGCATTGCCTTGCCATTGCCTTGTATGGTATGCATTGGAAATGGTATGGTATCGTATGGTATGGTATGCATTGGAAATGGAAATGGTATGCATTGGAAATGGAAGTGGTATGAAATGGTATGCAATGGAAATGGTATGAATTATCTCCATCTAAATCCAAAGACAATCCACACTCAAATAGTGGTCACTTGAAAATATTGTGACCTAAAAAATGGCATAGTACAATAATTTATTATAGAAATAAATTTTATCATTTATCTTCTCCATAAATGCAAATTAGTTAACAATTTCAGCTCAATGTTATTTTCTAGGGCACACACATTATTCCCCTATTCTATGCATGACATATATAAAATTATTTGATTTATGTGTAACCCTTCATAAATGTCAAAAATACTAGTCAAGGACTCATTAATGCACATGTTTGTTTAGATTGTGTAGTGGGTATATGTAAATTTTGTTAAAACCATCAATTATTAATAACATTTATTCAGTCTTCCATGATTTCCACTAAACTTATTGATTTTGATCAATAGAATGAGAGAGTTCACATGGAAACTAGATCTTAGAATGGGTATCATTTTCCACCTACAAATAAAGGTTTTGAGGTTACATTTCATGACACACTATAGAAAGTAATGTTATGCTACCAAAATTCCTCGAGGGAGACTTGAAACCATTATTGTTTTCCCTTCACCATGTATGAGAGTTTATTGCACATTTCTACCCAATTTTTGGGTTAGATCACACAAGGAGACAAAGGACTCTCCAAAACCCAATCCTAGAAACTTGTTGATGTCATGCCATTGTCATTCCTTGCCAAGTCATTCCATGCCATTCCATTTCCATTTCCAATTCATTGTCAAACCTTTCCATGCCATGCCATTGTCATGCCATTTCCATGCCTTGCCAAGCCATGTCATTCCATTCCATTTCCATGCCATTTTCATGCCTTGCCATATCATGCCATTGCCATGTCAATGCTATGCCTTTCCAAGACATGCTATGCCATTCCATTGCCATGCCATTCCATTTCCATGCCATTCCATTGCCATGTCATTTCCATGCCATGTCATTGCCATGTTTTTCCAAGCCATGCCATGCAATGTGATTGTCATGTAGCTTCCCATGCCTTGTCATGTGGTTTCCCATTTTAACCTATATAACAATAAATATAACTTTCCATTTTCATTCCATAACACTACCATGCCTCGCCAAGACAATAAATGATATTAACTAAGTTACAACAGGATAAATATAACAACCCTTAACACAAGTAATCATTAAATGAAAGGGAGATGAAAATGCAAGCCTAAACTAGGGTTTAGATAACAAATGCTTGCTGAAATGAAAGATGACACATAACAACCCTAGAATATTCAAGACAGCAATCCCTATAATATTCATGACAACGATTCTATGCCTTCCAATCCATGCCATGGCATGCCATTGCCATGCCATGAAATTTCCATTCCTTTCCAAGCCATGTCATGACAGTGCCTTGCCTTACCATGCATTGCCTTACCATGACATGGATTTCCTTTCCTTACCATTCCATGCCATGCAGGACTTGTCATACCTTGTGTTTCCATGCCATGCCTTTCCATGGCATGGTATGGTATGCATTTCCTTGCCATGGTATGGCATGCCTTTCCATGGTATGGTACGGTATGGTATGCCTTGCCTCGCCTTGCATGGTATGGTATGCCCTGTGTTTCCATGGTATGGTATGGTATGGTATGGTATGGTTTGCCTTTCTTTGCCATTGCATTGTATGTTATGGTATGGTATGGTATGGTATGCCTTGCCTTGCCATTGCCTTGCATGGTATGGTATCGTATGGTATGGTATTGTATGGTATTCCTTTCCTTGCCATTTCCTTATATGGTATGGTATGGTATGGTATGTATTTCCTTGATTTTCATGGTATGGTATGGTATGCATTGGAAATGGAAATGGTATGCATTGGCAATTGTATGGTATGGTATGGTATGCATTTGCATTGGCAATGGTATGGTATGGTATGGTATATATTTCCTTGCCATTGCCTTGCATGATATGGTATGGTATGGTATGGTATGCATTGCCTTTCCATTGCCTTGTATGGTATGCATTGGCAATGGTATGGTATGAATTAACAATGGCAATGGTATGGTATCCATTGGCATTGGAAATTTCAATGGAAATGGTATGGTATGGTATGCATTAGAAATTTCAATGGCAATGGTATGATATTGTTTGCATTGCCTTTCAATTTCCTTGTATGGTATGGTATGGTATGCACTTCCTTGTCATTTCCTTGTATGGTATGGTATGGTATGCATTACCTTGTCTGGTATGCATTGGCAATGGTATGGTATGGTATGGTATGGTTTGCATTGCCTTGTATGGTATGCATTGGCAATGGTATGGTATGTTATGGTATGATATGCATTGCCTTGTATGGTATGCATTGGCAATGGTATGGTATGTTATGGTATGATATGCATTTCCAATGGAAATGGTATGCATTTACTTGCCATTGTATGGTATGCATCGACAATGGTATGAATTGGAATGGAAATGGTATGCATTGACAATGGTATGCATTTGAAATGGCAATGGTATGCATTGACTTGCTGTTGTATGGTATGCATTGGCAATGGTATGGTATGGTATGCATTGGCAATGACAATGGTATGCATTGGCAATGGCAATGGTATGCATTTCCTTTCCATTGTATGGAATGCATTGAAAATGGTATGCTATGGTATGCATTGGCAATCACAATGGAAATGGTATGGTATGGTATGGTATGGTATGCATTGGCAATCACAATGGAAATGGTATGGTATGCATTGACTTTTCATTGTATGGTATGTGTTGGAAATGACAATGGTATTGTTAGGGACCTAACCCCTCACGTAGGTAGAATAATATATTTCCATGTAATAAAGGTCAATATTAATAAGGCCTAGAAATAAGGAAGAATAAGTCAAATGTAAGAAGACCTAATATAATCTTCCTCTTATAGAAGGATCTTCCTCTAGATTTTTCTTTTGGATAGACATATTTAGTATAAATAGGAGTAGAGGGTATTAAAAGTTTTGTCTTGGATATTATTGTAATAGATATTTTCTCTACTGGAGGTTTCCTCCTCGAAGAGGCAAGTGAACATTGCTCTCAGTAAACAAAGTGTTCTTTCGGGTATTATTTTGGTGTTGTTTTGGTTATATCATTGTTTATCTGCCATTTCTAGCTAATTATTTATGTTCTGCATACTATTTTATATCTAGAATATTACAAGTGGTATCAAGGCACCTTCCTCGACATAAATTTGTGGGTTAATTTATTTTTTCCAGGGTAGAGACGTATTCCAGTGTCTTTAGGCTATAGAGATCTGTCGTTATGTGCATAAACCCACAGTCAGGGATTCATACATGCAGGAAATACAAGTGGTACTTAAGAGAACATATGTTGGCCACCCTTGTAACCCCTGTTGGTACCCCTTCGAGTGGTAGCGCATCAGACAACACCTGTATACGGATTGACCTAGATCTCTTGAAGCCCTACATAGATAAACCGATCAGTCGACTGACTATTATAGTGCCACTAAGAACATAAATTGGGAAGATACTCTCTAGTACCTAGGTAGTTGGGTAGTACGTCTAAGGGCATGTTCTAGCTTCCTTAGTTGGTGCCCTGAGATATTGGATCGAGTACTACTGTTGGACTCTGCATGTATATCATAGAGATATAACACAGGGAAAACCCTTATCTGTAGAACCCTTGAATACCCTAACCCTTGGGATGGAAACAAAAATAGAACATACAAGATCTATTGCAGCACAACTGTGTCTCCTACATTCGGGTTGCGAAATTACTACACATTTCTTCATGTTAAGCATTTGGGAATTTCGTCACTGTAGTATTCTTTAGATCAAAGTATAACTCCGTGGGAGTAAAAAAAATAATTATGGATCCTGTTGGCACCATTATTTGAGACCAATACTGTTGGATTCCTCTCTTCTCCCTTATCGCAGTCATACCTATCATTTTTCAACAAATTTTTTTCTCATGGACCCGACCCCCTTCCAACACCCTTATTTGGGCTTTACCCCATTGGATTCGCCTCGTCGCCCTGATCGTTGTGATACACTTCACCCATAAACCATTTTCTGTGTGGTCCCACCCGCCCCTTTTCGTGTTCCTTCTTCATCATGGCCCACACCCATAGCCAATACTTGGAAGCTCTCTTCAATACCTTGCACTCTAATTTCACAGAAACCCAACAAGAAGTGAGATAGCTCAGTGTCAAGGTTGCCACCGTCAATAAAAACATGCATTTCTCCATCAACACCAAAATAGAGGACCTCAAACAAGACCTTGCTACCCAGCTTGAATCCTTCACTATGATGATCTATGCCAAGCTGTGTATCCCTACAGATCGTCCCTCATCTGACCCACCTTTGCAAATCGAAGGTGAAACTTCCTCTCATTCCCAGAATTTTCAGCCCCATCACTTTCAGCGTGACCTACGCCTTCTGCGTGTGGATGTGACCAAATTTTATGGCTCGAATCCCAATGGTTGGGTAACTCAAATGGAACATTATTTCTCTTTGTATGGAATTATAGATGATTTGGCCAAACTCTGGTATGGTGTTCTCCATCTAGATCAAGAACGTTGGAAATGGTTGCAATGGAGAAAAAATGCCCGCCAAGGGTATGTGGCTTGGACACACTTTGTGGATGAGATTTATGAACACTTTGACATTGACACCAACCATTTATGCCAATTGACAAAGTTGAAACAATATGGCACAGTGGAAGACTTTATAGCCGCTTTTGAGCGATTGGATTTCCATACAGAGGGCATGTCTGATGCTTTTTTCCGAGAATGTTTTATCAGTGGCCTCAAGGATGGTATTCATGCCCATGTCCTCATGGCTCAGACTCAGAGTTGGGTGGAAGCTACTAAAAGAGCTAAGGAAGCACAACATGTTGTCTATTCTCAAAACCGAAAACCCTCCTTTATTTCTCGCACTAAACCATTCACTCCCACTTCTTCTACTACACTAAAGATCCAGAAAATGACCAGGGAAGAAATGGTTGAACGCCAACTCAAAGGCCTTTGTTATAATTGTGATGACAAATATTTTCCTGGGCACAAGTGTAAGGAACAAAATCTTTTTATGTCCATCTCGGAGGATGTTTCAGAAGACGATGTTGACTCTCCCATTGTGGTCATGTCACCTGAATCCACTGACCTGACCCCTCCCTCAAACCCTTCTGAAGTAGAACCGGTCATTTCCCTAAATGCTCTCACTAGCTTCTCTGCTCCCCAAAACCTCAAGCTAATTGGTTACATTAAGCATAGGAAGGTCATCATTCTTGATGATAGTGGAAGCACCCATAATTTTATTCATCGCCGCATTGCCCAAGAAACTAATTGCTATATCCGTGACGTTAATAATTTTCAAATCATGATTGCCAATGGTGGGTCCATGAAATGTGGAGGGAGTTTTGAAAATGTGTGTCTCCAAATTGGTTAGTACTACATGAAATCTCATATGTTTTCTATCGACATGGGTGGTTGTGACATTGTGTTGGGTGCAGAATGGATAAGGACTTTGGGTCCCATTCTCATGGATTTTAAGGAATTAACCATGAAATTCAATCAGGAGGGCCAACAATATAAGTTCCAAGGCATCACTTCCAGTTTCCCAGAGATCATCAGTTCCCATCACATGGAAAAGATGCTCAAAAAAAGTCATTCTAGCATTATTGCACAACTCCATGCCATTCAAGCCACTGAGACACCCTTTGTGTCGTAGGACCTCCAATCCATCCTCTCTAAATATCAAGTGGTTTTTTCCACTCCCCAAGGACTCCCTCCTTCTCATGGTGTTCATGATCATTCAATTCCCCTTGTCCCCAGAAGCCTTCCTCCCAATATTCGTCCCTATCGTCATCCCTTTTCCCAAAAAAATGAAATTGAGAAAATTGTTCAAGAATTGCTCAACGCAGGTGTTATCTTCACTACTATGATCCCCTACTATTATTCTTTGGTCATGGTTCTTAATAAATAAGGTTCTTGGTGCATGTGTCCCGACTTCCATGCCCTCAACAAACTCACCATTAAAGACAAATTTCTCATTCTTGTCATTGATGACCTCTTGGATGAATTGAGTGGCGCCCAGTTCTTTACTAAACTTGATCTTCGTTCTGGATACCACCATATATGTATGAACGAGGCAGACATTTCTAAGACTACATTTCGAACTCATGTGGGCCACTATGAGTTTTTGGCCATGCCCTTTGGCTTGTGTAATTCTCCCTCCACTCTCTAAAGCCTCATGAATCATGTCTTTCGTCCTTTTCTCCATAATTTTGTCTTAGTTTTGTTTGATGATGTCCTCATCTATAGTAAAACCTGGAGAACCCATCTTGCTCATTTGGATCGAGTTCTCCATATAATTTCTCAGCACCAAATTTTCCTCAAACAATCTAATTGTTCTTTTGGCACCTCAGAAGTCGAGTACTTCGGCCATCTTGTTGGCAAGGTCAGTGTTAGGGTGGATCCTAAAAATATTGAAGCTATGCAATATTGGCCTCACCCATATACTCTCAAAATATTACATGGATTTATGGGTTTAACAGGTTATTATCGCAAGTTCATTAAGAATTATGGAAAGATTGTGGCACCTCTCACTATTCTCCTTAAAAAGAATTCTTTCACTTGGACTCCAATAGATGCTCAGGATTTTCAAACCTTGAAGATGGCCATGTGCACCACTCCAGTCCTGGCCCTTCCTGATTTCACAAATACCTTTGTTCTGGAATGTGATGCTTCCGGGAAAGGAATTGGAGCAGTCCTTATGCAAGAGGGTCGGCCTTTGGCCTTTACCAACAAACAACTGTCAAAGATAAATTTGGGAAAATCAATCTATGAAAAGGAAATGTTGGCTATTTTTCATGCCGTGGATCTTTGGCGCCCTCATCTATTGGGGCAATGCTTCCAAATTAAGATAGATCATCAAAGCCTTAAGTATTTTCTGGAACAACGCCTTTCCTCCCATAGCAACAAAAATGGGTGACTAAGCTCTTTGGATATGATTATGAGATCATTTACAAGAAAGGCAAAGACAATGTGGTTGCTGATGCACTTTCCAAACAATATGAAGATGAAGGGTCCCTTTTTTCTCTCTCCTTCATTGTACCAGATTGGCTCCAAGATAATAGAAGCTTCCGCTTCTAGAAGGATCTTCCTCTAAATTTTTCTTTTGGATAGACATATTTAGTATAAATAGGAGTAGAGTGTATGAGAAGTTTTGTCTTGGATATTATTGTAATAGAGCTTTGCTCTGCTGGAGGTTTCCCCCTTGAAGAGGCAAGTGAACTTTTCTCTCACTAAACAAAGTGATCTTTCTGGTATTATTTGGGTATTATTGTGGTGTTTTTCTGGTTATATCATTGTTTATCTACCATTTCTTGCTAATTATTTATATTCTGTGTACTATTTTATATCTGGAATATTACAGGTATGAATTGGCAATGGAAATAGTATGCATTGGAAATGGTATGTATTTCCTTGGCATTGTATGGTATGCATTGGCAATGGTATGGTATGGTATGGTATGGTATGCATTGGCATTGGAATTGGCAATGAAAATGACAATGGTATGGTATGCATTGCCTTGCCATTGTATGGTATGCATTGGCAATGGTATGGTATGGCATGCATTGGCAATGGTATGCATTGACAATGACATTGGTATGCATTCACAATGGTATGCATTGCCTTGTCATTGTATGGTATGTTATGGTATGGTATGCTTTGGCATTTGCAATGGAAATGGTATGGTATACATTGTCATTGGTATGCATTCCCTTGCAATTGTATGGTATTCATTGGAAATGGAAATGGTATGCATTGGCAATGGAAATGGTATGCATTGGCAATGGCAATGGTATGCATTTCCTTGCCATTGTATGGTATCCATTGGCAATGGTATGGTATGGTATGCATTGGAAATGGAAATGGTATGCATTGCCTTGCCATTGTATGGTATGCATTGGGAATGGTATGGTATGTTATGTTATTCATTGGCATTGACAATGGCAATGGTATGCATTGGCAATGGAAATGGTATGCATTGCCTTGACATTGTATGGTATGCATTGGCAATTGTATGGTATGCATTGGCAATGGTATGCATTGACAATGACAATGGCATGCATTCACAATGGTATGCATTTCCTTTCCATTGTATGGTATGCATTGGAAATGGTATGGTATGGTATGGCATGGTATGGTATGCATTCGCAATGGAAATGGTATGGTATGCCTTGCCTTTCCATTTCCTTGCATGGTATGGTATGGTATGAAAGGAAAGGAAAGGTATGGTATGTATTGCCTTGTCTTGGTATGGTATGGTATGGTATGCCTTGCCATGGTATGGTATGGTATGGTATGTATTTCCTTTCCTTTCCTTTCCATGTTATGCCTTGCCTTTTCCATTCCTTGCCTTTCCATACCATTTCATTCCTTTCCATTCCATGCCTTTCCATACCATTGCATTCCTTTCCACCCCATGCCTTTCCATACCGTTCCATGCCATGTCTTTCCATGCTTTGTCTTTCCATGCCATGCCATGTCTTTCCATGCCTTGTATTGTATGCATTGGCAATGGAAATGGTATGCATTGGAAACGGTATGCATTTCCTTTCCATTGTATGGTATGAAGTGGAAATGGTATGATATGCATTGGAATTGGCAATGGAAATGGAAATGGTATGGTATGGTATGCATTGGCATTGGAAATGGAAATGGAAATGGTATGGTATGGTATGGTATGCATTGGCAATGGAAATGGAAATGGTATGCATTGGAAATGACAATGGTATGGTATGGTTTGGTATGAAAGGTAAGGAAAGGTATGGTATGCCTTGCCTTGTCTTGGTATGGTATGGTATGATATGATATGCTATCATATGGTATGCCTTTCCTTGGCATGCCTTACCATTGTATGGTGTGATATGGTATGGTATGTCTTTCCCTGCCTTATCCATGCCATGCCTTGCCTTTTCCATGCCTTTACTTTTCATACCATGTCATTCATTTCCATGCCATACATTTCCATACCATTGCATGTCTTTCCATGCCATGCCTTTCCATGCCATGCCATGTATTTCCATGCGTTGTACTAAATGAACAAGTTTAATAAGTAAAAATTAAAATCAAATGATTCATTAAGCATGCAATTCTACAACTTGCTATCCTATATATATTATATAAAAATACTTGCATGAGAATTCCAATGTTTTTCTCAATGAGGCATAGTGAAATTTCCGAAGAGGAGGTCGATTTTCAACAACACTGTGCAAGGAATTTTTGGATAGTGTAGTCACGTCGGCCTGGGCCAAATAGACTTGTGGGAGCTTACAAAACTCTGTTATGTCACTCGGTTTCGATTTTATGCCCCCAGACCAAATTGGCCACAGGTCTCTAAATGGCTTGAGGAGGCGAGTTGAAACTCACGATAAAAACCAAACTTGGACTTGGATGGGTAAACCATCAGTTGCATTGGATCCGAAGCACTGATT
>JASDQU011026209.1:34554-48791 GCA_032191745.1 Picea mariana
AATATTTAAAATATAAATTACATAAGCATATTGAAAATTGTAATGAAAATGAGAGGAGTCATTGTAGTTTTGTGAGGGTTGGTTTTTTAGTCATTGAAATTACATAAGCATATTGAAAATTGTAATGAAAATGAGAGGAGTCATTGTAGTTTTGTGAGGGTTGGTTTTTTAGTCATTGATGTATACTTCATTAGTCTAACATCTAGGGAAGGATGTGCAAGGTGGTTACACCAATGACATGAGCACATGTCCCTCAACTTTTGATATGTAAATAAATATCACCTAATAAACAGTTCAATAATTTGTAACGTTAAAAACATAAATTACATAAACAGATTGAAAGCTTTATGAAAATGAGATGAAACATTATAATAAAACATTATGTAAATAAAAGTATTTATACGATATCTATAAGAAGTTCAAATCTATGGAGAATCAATTGAAATGTATATCTCATAAACTTCTTTCTTACAAATTTCACTATAAAAAGAAATGCAAAAAATTACATATATATTTAATAGTTTCATTTATACTTAATACTTTGAAAAATGAAATAATAAATAAAAGTATTTATAAGATTTTTTTTCATGGACTAGAAATTTTAGGTACTTTCTCTCATTTAGAGGATAGTACAGGACGAAAAAAATTCGTTCAAAACTCAATATGTCACATGCAAGAATTGAATCTCGGTGGATAAGAAAATCATTCCTAAACTTAATTGACCATTATATAATATTATTGATATGAAATATATAATAATAATACATATTATTATTATTATTATTATTATTATTATTATTATTATTATTATTTATTGGTTTTAACCATATATATAATAATATATACTAATAAAATATTTTATAAAATATGAGATTCTAATAATCATTAGGAACAATCAAAGTTGTAGTAATGATAGATTGAGTACTAATGATAAGAAATAAGAAACATGGATGACCATTAAGGATAGACCTTAATATCCTTTAATCTCAATGGCTATTACTATACACCCAATTTCTTATTTCTTATTTCTTATCATCGAGAGTAATTTTATCATTACTATACCTTTGATTGTCCTTGATGATGAGTGAGTCCACTCAAAATGTTTAACGTTTCAAAACTTATACACCATTTACTTCTAAAAAACTCAAACAACATGATAACTAATTATGAAAACCTACACTAAGAATTTATATATATATATATATATAATTTTGATTTTAATATCTAATGTTAAATTATTATATTATTATTTAATATCATGAGTTACTACTAAATCATAAGATGAACAAATGTTCCTTTCAAAATCTTTCCAGTGTGTTGTAATACTAATCATCTTTATTAGTGATACTCCTTAAAACTGTAACTTAGAGTCAATGGGGTTTTGGTATGTCATAACAAGGTTTGAGTTAAATGTAAGTTTTATGGATTTTGATTAAATTGATATAAGTTTTATTTGTTGGAATTTTGGTGACAACGAATTCCCAAGATTAGGATTTTAGATCTTATAATTCAGTGTTGGTTGTAAATAATGAGACCAAATTAGAATGTGGGTGAGAGTGCATTCAATAGTCAGTTCTTATGTAACTGTGTATTTCTATATATTCATTTTATGCCTGTAGAGGCTGAGGGGTGAGATGAATGGGTGAGCTACTATAATCTCCATGATCTGAATAATAAGACAACCGATACCTTTGCTTGGTGGACGTAGCCCAAATCTGGGGTGAACCACGTAAAATCTCTATGTTTGTTAATCTGCATGATTGATTGATTGCCTTATGTAAATTGTGTTTTTCCGCATTTTCAATTTAACAAGTGGTATCAGAGCTCCAGTTGGAGATCCGTGGTGGAGACACACGAGGGTCCATGTGGGTCTTTGTTTTTTTTTTAGCAGAAGGTCCATGCACACACATTTTGTGGTTGTTTAATTGACAGTATTTACAGTCATTAAGCAGTCAAATGTTTTTGGAGTAGCAAAAATCAATGTTTTTCTACTGTATGACCCAATTGATTCAACAACATTAAGAAATCAAAGTAAACAAAGTCACCAAAGCGTTCAGAGCACTGTCACTAGTAGTCCACCACATACTCAGTCAGGAAACCTAGGAAGATCTATGGCAGATGAGATGAGGCTCCCTATTTTTAGGGGATATGGATCTGAAGATCCTGATCAACATTGGTTCCTATGTGAAGCTGTGTGGAATATTAAGAATGTCACCGATGAAGCTATTAAAAGAACTCAGTTTAGTACCACCCTGAGGGATCGCACACTGAGCTGGTACATTAAGCTTGTTCAAGGACTTGCACAACCCAAGCCATTGAATGAGATCAAGAATGTGTTGATTGCAGAGTTCAAGAAACCCAAATCAGAGTCACAATGTATCACAGAGCTGAAAGAGATCAAGCAGAAGGTAGTCAAACCTGTTTGGGAATTCGATCAGAGATTTAAGACCTTAACAGGTCGATTGAATTTTCAGATCCCAGATGAGTAGAACAAAGAGTGGTTCATCGCTTCTCTCTTACCACACATTAGAGTTCCTTTGATGTAGCAGAAGATTGCTTCGCAGGCTGAGGCGCTGGAGATCGCCATGAAGCTCGAATCAACCCCTATGGGAGAATCCAACTCAGGTATGAGTCAAATCTTGAGCCAGCTAACTAGTTTGTCTCTGCAGGTAGAAGATATGAAGAAAGAAAAGGGAAAATATAAAAGAGAAGACATCTGGTGTGTTAGATGCAAATTAGAAGGCCATGACAAGGAGCACTGACCCCTATTTTTCCTTTGGCGCTCCGAGCCCTATGAAGAAAGTCACCTTACCCTGGTGCGAGGTATGCCGAAATAGACATCGCCCTGGTGAGTGCTATTACATAAATATGTTCAGACACCCACAAATTTGTATTACATGTTCTGTAAGTCTGTGGGGCATGATGATAGGAATTGTAGGGATTATGACCTCATGCACGAAAGGTCAAGTGACATATAAAAATGTCAAGGTGAAGTACAACAAGAAGGAAACACTACGCACTATAACTCCCCAGGAAGAGGAAACTTCAATCCTCGCGGTGGATTCAGGGGACGAGGATGAGGAGGAGGTATGGGTCAAGGTCGAGGACAGATCATCTATTATAACTATGCGCAACGAGGACACCTTGCAAGGGACTGTCAGAACCCTTGCATTACTTCCAGCTACTTCAACTTGTTTGAACATGTTATAGAAGATTGTTCTGTGCTACTAGCTAAGCTTCAGGAGAGACGAGGACCTCAGCAGAACCCACATGTGCAACTGATATATGCTGAACCTCGCGGAGAAGAACCTAGAGTCACTTTTATCACTAGAGGAGGTGCTATTACAGAAGAAGACAGATTGACCCTAGGGAAGACTACATAAGACTCATGAGTTAGGAAAGTTGCAGAGAAGACCCAAACTTTTGATGCAAAGAAAGAAAGACAAGTATTTGAAGAGGCAAGAAAAGAGTTCAAAGGAGATCAAGGCTCTTCATCAAAGACACGGCCATAAGTAAGAGAATATGGAGTGCCTCTAGAATTTAATCAATCTTCTTCGCCAAAAGAAGGAAAAAAGGTAAGCAAGTTCATGGAATTTTTACATACTTGTATTAAGTTGATTCAGGATGAAAACATTGTACAAGAGCTACAAAATTTAATCAGACAATATGAGCTAGGAAAGATAGATCCCTTACTGAATAGGGAAGTACACCAAGTCTCTAAAAGGATAAGGAAAAATAAGGAATCACACTTGAATTCTCAAATAGGAGAATATGATATAGACTATGTGGTCCTCGACTTAGGGTTGGAGGTCAATGTCATGACGAAGAAAACCTGGGCACTGATGGGAAAACAAAATTTGGTCTATTTCCCTATCAGGCTTAGGATGGCTAATCAACAAGTTGTAAGCCCCTTTGAAATATTGGAACATGTCCCTGTAGACATCGATGGAGTAAGAACATTTGCAGATTTTGAGGTAATTGAGATAGTTGATGACAAATTTCCTTACCCTGTGTTGTTAGGAATTTATTGGGCTTTCAATAATTCCACTGTGGTTGATTTAAAGAAAAAACGTATGACATTTGAAAGAGATGGCCTTAGGGTCATTGCGCCTTTAGATCCAGATGAATGTCAATGATACACAGAGCCCATCAGAGAGGAAGACCGTGCATATGAGCTGGAAAACATATACAAACTAACAACCAGACAACATGATTACATTAATCCTACGACCGATGGAAACCTAAGCTGGCGAAGTGACAACGCATGTTCATCAAATTCAGAAGAAGCACTGGAGAACTGGCAGAAAAAACTGTATGAAGTATCTACAAGGAGATGTGCTAGATTAAGCAGAGAGGTTCACTGGATCAACACAACAATAAGTAACTTACCCACCTTTGATGGTCTGAATCCTTTAAAAACCTTCTTTTCAGAGTTAGAAGCAAGTGTACCAACACAACAGAGATTGTTGGCAATGGATGAGGCCTTGAAAGAAACACAAGAAAGATGGGGTGGGACACACAAATGCAATATTACATACTGGATACAATGTCGTACTTTGATGACAACGCGGTTCTCGGCACAAGTAGAAGGATGCAAAGTTCGGTACACAGGTTGAAGTTGTCCAAAGGACCATGTGTGAAGTTGTGAGGAATCTTGGAGAACCATTCCTCAAGAGCAGTGGGTGCACAAATTCATTAACATGCTGGACACGACCCCTATCAACTGGTACCTTCAAGCGGAGCTGCGCCTCATCACTACAGATTGGGAAGGTATGACTCAGAATTTTGTAACTACCTTCTTATTTGAAAGTCAATATCCTTCAGTATATCAAGCATTACAGATTGTAAGATAAAAATTATTTGAGGAGGCATCTAGCCTCCCCTTGCAACAAGAAGAGGATGATTGGACTGCGCCCCTCCAGAAATTGCAAGGCTGTTACAACATCAATGTTGATGAAGACGATGATCCAAGGAAGGTGAACATTGCAGAAAAAGAGGGACAAAGAGATGTGGAAGGACCAGGAGTTGAGCTACCATTCATTGGACAACCAATCAAGATTAAGAAGGTCAATATTGGAACAGAGGAGACACCGAAGCTTTCCAATGTTGGAGATTATTGGGATGCTGCTACCATTGAAAAGATAACAAAATTACTGCATGAATATCAGGACTTGTTTCCGACCAAGTTCAATGATATGAAGGGCATTAAAGGGCCTATGGGAGAGATGAGGATCCCTTTGAAACCATATGCAAGACCAGTCAAACAGATACCCTACAGATTGAACCCTAAATATAAGGAGAAAGTGATGATTGAACTCGACAGAATGCTGGAAGCAGGGATTATAGAACCCATGGAAGAGTCAGAGTGGATTAGCCCTATGGTGGTACAGGACAAGAAGACAGGAGAGATCAGGATCTGTGTGTATCTCAAGAAGTTGAATGATGCCTGTTTGCATGACCCCTTCCCTACGCCATTCATTGGCGAAGTGTTAGATAATGTGGGAGGCTAGGAAGTAAATTCTTTTACAGATGGATTTTCAGGGTACCATCAGATCCAGATTGCCAAGGAATATCGCCACAAGACCACATTTGAAATAGAATGGGGATCCTATCAGTATACAGTGATGCCATTTGGATTGAAGAATGCCCCAACCATCTTTTCCAGGGTGGTGGTCGAAGCATTCAAGGAGTTTCTGCATAAATTTCTAGAAGCATATTTTGATGATTGCACTGTTTTTAGTTTATTGAAAAATCATATTGAATGTCTAAGGATAATGTTGGAAAAATGAAGGCAGTGTCAAATTGCTCTTAATCTGAAGAAGTGCATCTTCCTCTCACCATTTGGAGTGTTGTTAGGTCATATTGTATGCAAGCATGGATTGCTGGTAGATCCATCTAAAATCGCCATTATAGTTGATCTGCCACCTCCTACTTTAGTCAAACAGCTGCGCACTACGATGGGACATACTGGATATTACAGGAAGTTCATTAAAGGATACGCCCAGATTACAGCACCCATGGAAAAGATTTTAAAGAAAGACTGCCAATTTAGTTGGACAGAAGAATGCCAGCAGAGCTTCGACACACTGAAACAAAAGATGGTTACTGTGCCTATTCTGGTTTTCCCAGATTGGAGCAAGGAGTTTCATGTGCATGTCGATGATTCTTCTATTTCCTTAGGAGTAGTGTTAGCACAACCTAGAGAAGGAGATATTGACCATCCGTTAGCGTTTTCTAGAATGAAACTATCCACAGCTAAGATTAATTACACCACCACTAAGAGAGAAGGGTTAGCCATGGTGTATGCACTGCAGAAATTTTGCCACTACTTGTTGGGAGGGCACTTTAAAATGTTTACTGATCACTCCATGCTAAAATACCTAGTCAACAAGCCAGTGTTGGGGGGGAGAATATGTATATGGCTTCTGCTATTTCAGGAATATGATTTCGAAATTGTGGTTAAGCCAGGAATAATGAACAAAGGTCTTGACCACTTGTCAAGGTTGGAACATGGCGAAGAGCTGACCAGTTTCGAGGATGCACTGTCGGATGGACAGTTACTGGTCATTAGAAAGGTTGATGACCACTTCGCAGAGATAGTCTAGTTCCTGTCAATAGGAATGGAACCTAGCTAGTATACCATCACCCAAAAGAAACAACTAGTAGTGCACGTTGCAAACTTCTCAATTATAGCTGGACAACTATACAAGATGGGACCTGATGAGATACTGAGAAGATGTGTTATGGAGTCAGAGAGACCATTGATCCTCACAGAATCTCATGAAGGCATTACAGGAGGGCACTACGTAGGGAAAGCAATAACATAGAAGGTTCTTAGAGCTGGCCTTTGGTGGCCTACCTTACACAGAAATGCTAAAGACTATTACAAGGCCTGCGATGTATGCCAAGGAGTTGGGAAACCTTCTAGAAGAGATGAAATGCCATTAGCACCGCAGCTGACCCTACAAGCATTTGAGAAATGGGCCATTGACTTCGTGGGACCTATAAACCCACCAGGAAATCACACAAAAGCAAGGTACATCATTATTGTGACAAAATACTTGACCAGATGCGCTGAAGCAAAAACAGTTAAGGACTGTAGTGCAACTACAACTGCGTGCTTCATATTTGATGACATCATAACCAGTTTTGGATGCCCAAAGATCCTTATGAGTGATCAAGGCACACACTTCATAAGTAAAATAGTTGAAGCCCTGACTGAGCAGTTTGCAGTCCACCATCAGAAGAGAACGTCATACCATCCACAAGCAAATGGAACAATAGAAGCATTCAACAAGAACTTGGAGACAACGCTGACGAAGATTTGCAATTTGAATAGGGACGACTAGGATTTAAGAGTACCAACAAGACTATGGGCCTATAGAACCACTTGTAAGAAGCTAACAATGCAGTCCCCTTTTAAGTTGGTGTATGGTCTCGAAGCCGTTGTCCCAATGGAATATTTGGTACCAAGCTTAAGAATTGTTTCCTTTACAGGTATGGATGACACTGGCACTGTTCAAGAGAGGCTTGCACAGTTGATCGAACTCGAAGAAGATAGATTTATTGCAGGATTTCATCAGCAGGGGCAAAAGGAAAGAGAAAAGGCCTATCATGACAAGCACATCAAGAAGAAGGCATTCAAGCAAGGTGATTTAGTATTGGTATATGACAGTAAGTTCATAAAGCATCCTGGGAAGTTCAGAATGCATTGGCTCAGGCCATATGGGATTGCCTATGTTATAGAAGGAGGAGTTATGCAGTTGAAGACTTTAAATGGAGAATGGAAGGAAGGTCTGGTGAACGAGAGTCGGCTGAAGTTGTACTATGACAACCAACTACCTCGCATCTCTAAGTAAAAGCATGAGGGAAAGGGTCTAGGTACCAGGTGCAGTTGAAATTGGGTACCAAACACAGAAAAGACAGTCTGCACAAGGAAGGAGAGGAGGCATAGAGCAGAAAGAAAAGGCTGCACTGCGCAGTCTGAAGTTGAAGTAAAATAGAAGGATCATATCTGAAGTGCCTCGAGACGAGTCATAGGTGAGTGTCGGGGGCCTGTTGGCCCTTGGTTATGGAAATAAGAGAAGATAAAGGAATAAAAGGCAAAATGAGAACTGCGTGGAAGACACAGTGACTGTTACTGGGTCGAAGTGAGAAAAAAGGAAGAAAAGACGGAGCGAAGTAAAAAGAATCAATTCGTTGGATGAGGAGATCAAGGATGACAGATCAACAAGGAAGAAGGATCATGGACAACTCAGCAAGTGGAAAAATCCACCATTGGATGCTTTGGAGCACCATGTGAGAAGGAATGAAAGACAAACTGGCGAAGCCCTGAAAACGTGGGTCAAGTTGACCTAGGGTTTTGGACACCGAGGGTTTTGGACAACTAGGTTTCCACCTAAGGATGTCGGTGAATGATTGTAATGTATAAATAGAGGTCTAAAGGACCTAGGATAGGTTGGTGTCAAGTTGGTGTTATGATTATTGGTGTTGTCTTTGTCATTGTGTGATTGAGTGAGTAATATTGAGAGAGAGAGAAGAGCTAAGAGTGAGAGCCTTCTGGTATTGTAAGATCTTCAGTTGGGTGCGAAGGTCAACCCTGCAACTAGGTGCACAAGGAAGGGAGAGATAGCGAGGAGGAGAAAGAAGATATACTAGCTGAGAGAACAAACAAGAACTGTATGCTTCATCATAATACATTATAAAGAACATTTATGTGGACGTAGCCCTAGAGAGAGGGTGAACCATGTATATCTTGTCTTGTGTGTGTGATTGATGCTATGTTCTTTTGCCTTTGATATACTGTTATTGCATTAATGTGTTAGATCTAATAGGTAGTTGTGCGAAGTAAGATATAAGTTAGTAAGTGATATATAAATGACTGAATTGCTCGGGTAGTCGATCCACTTGATGTTCCCCTTGGTTGTAGACATCTCTGCCCTGCAACCCCCTCATAGCTGCTTCAGGTGAGACTGCATCTGCCTTGCAGGTGTTGCCGAAAGGGCCAATATATAGGGTTTGTTTGTGCACTCTTGGAGTGAACCCTGGGTTTTCCCTTGTTCCAACAAGTTTCATGTTATTGTTGGAGAACTATTGTCTGAGGAAACAAGGAAGAAAACCAATTTAGAAACCTCTACATCTGAGGCGATGATGGTCAAAGGAATACCTAAAGAAAGAGGACAGGGTCAGAGGTATTTCTCTCGGTCAAATTTGAAAGGAAAAAAGAGAAAGCTTAAGTGTTGGTTTTGCAGCAAATCGGGACACCTGAAGAAGGACTATTGGAAGCGACAACAAGCCTCCAAAGACGACCTTCCAAAAGAAATGAAGGAAGCGAACGCAACTAAAACAGGTTCAGGTATGACTGATGAAGTTTTATCAATTAGTGTCGGTTCACGTCATGATCAACAGTGGTTATTAGATTCTGGTGCTTCAAATCACATGTATCTTCATAGACACTGGTTTGTTACTTACTAGTCTATAGATGATGGAATAGTTTACATGGGAAATGATATCTCGTGTAAAGTTGTGGGAATTTTTAGCATTCGAATTAAGATGTTTGATGGAACTGTTAAAATACTAATTGATGTGAGACATGTACCTGAGCTTAGGAAGAACCTAATTTCTTTGGGAGTCTTAGACACTGGAAGATATAAGACTATTGTTCAAGGTGGAGTTATGAAGGTCTACAAAGGAATCCTACTGGTTATGAAAGCGAAAAAGGT
The DNA here is from genome assembly GCA_032191745.1 of Picea mariana. Taxonomy (NCBI): domain Eukaryota; kingdom Viridiplantae; phylum Streptophyta; class Pinopsida; order Pinales; family Pinaceae; genus Picea; species Picea mariana. Next base: position 44,277 of record JASDQU011026209.1, read on the forward strand.
TGGTAACTTGTTTCTATTAGAAGGAAGAACTGAGTCAGATCATGCCACAGTGGTATCTAAGAATGACAGTGATTCTGTTCAACTATGGCATCAACGGTTGGGCCATATGAGAGAACAAGGATTGAAGGTATTATCTGATTGCAAGTTACTTCCCAGTCTAAAGTCTTTAAAGTTAGATTTCTGCAAGCACTGTATTTATGGAAAACATAATACGAAGAAATTTAAAACTGGAAGACATACTAGTGAGGGAATCCTTGACTATATCCACTCTGATGTTTGGGGACCATCCCCTACTATTTTGTATGGAGGATCATCATATTTTGTAGTTTTTATAGATGATTTCTCTAGGAAGGTATGGATCTATATGTTGAAAAGAAAGGCTAATGTATTTACTATTTTCAAGCAGTTTAGAGCTTTGGTAGAAAAGAGCACTGGTAGGTCCATTAAATGTTTAAGAACTAATAATGGTGGTGGATTTACGTTAATGGAATTTGAGAACTATTGCAAGGAGTTTGGGATTGATAGGCATAAACCCACTTCCTATACTCCTAAGCAAAATGGAGTTGTTGAATGCATGAACAAAACTCTTCTAGAGAGGGCAAGGAGTATGCTAAGCAACGCCAACTTGCAGCAGGAACTGTGGGCAGAAGGAGTAACTACAACTTGTTATCTAGTGAATCGATCACCATCAACAACAATAGAGTGCAAGATTCCTGAAGAGGTATGGAAAGGTCACTCTTGTAATTATTCTAATCTTAAAGTTTTTGGTTGTGAAGCCTATGCTCTAATTCCGAAACATCATCATTCTAAATTAGATCCAAAATAAAAAAAGGCTTATCTTTGTTGGATATGGTGATGGTATTAAGGGGTACAGGTTGTGGGATCCTACTGCCCACAAGATCACCATTAACATAGATGTAATATTCGATGAATCATCTCTCATCAAATCAGATGTAGACGTTCAAATGAAACAGGAAGAAGTACCTAAGTATCAACATATTCAGTTTGAAACCAGTTCAAATACAGATGAAAGTGAACATGAACAAGTTTCTGAAGATGTTCATGAAGAGTTTTCTACAAAGGAAGACATGGTTGATGAAAACAATCAATAGAATGTGGATGAGCCACAAACTTCCCTAAGGAGGTCTACGCGGGTCAGAAATCCTCCAAGAAGGTATGATTATTTTGTTTCTTCAATTTCTTTAAGTACTAATGATGATGAACCTTCGTGCTATCAGGAAGTTGTGAAGGGTTCTAACACTGATAAATGGAAAGAAGCAATGAAGGATGAAATGAAGGCATTAGAGAGGAACGCCACATGGGACCTGGTAGAACTTCCAAGAGATAGAAAATCTGTAGGTTGCAAGTGGGTCTACAAGATGAAGAAGGGTGTTGATGATAAGGTAGAAAGGTACAAAGCAAAGCTGGCTGCGAAAAGATATTCTTAGAAAGATGGTATTGACTTTCATGATATTTTTTCACCAGTTGTTAAGTCTGTTTCAATTCGAATTGTGTTAGTGTTAGTTGCATTATTTGATTTGGAGTTGGAGCAGTTAGATGTTAAAATTGCCTTCTTACATGGAGATTTGGATGAGGAAATTTACATGGAACAACCTGAAGGGTTCATTCAGAATCGCAGCAAGAAATTTGTTTGCAGGCTCAAGAAATCATTGTATGGTTTGAGGCAGTCACCCAGAGAATGGTACAAGAAATTTGACTCTTTCATGATGAGTCAGAATTATACAAGGAGTGAGTATGATCATTGTGTCTACTTTAAGAAATTGAATAATGACATATTCATTATCCTAGTATTGTATGTTGACGATATGCTTTTAGCAAGCAAAAACATAATTGAGATCAACAGGTTAAAGGCTCAGATGGCTAGGACATTCGATATGAAAGGTCTAGAAGCAACAAGGTAGATTTTGGGCATGCAGATATTCAGAGATAGGAGGAATGGCAAGCTTTGGTTGTCACAACATAAGTATGTTGAGAAGATACTTTTGAGGTTTGGTATGAACGATGTGAAACCAGTTTCAGTCCCTTTGGATTCCCATTTTAAGCTTTCTTCAATTTTATGTTCTAGTACAAAAGAAGAAAAGGAATATATGTCTCGAATACCGTATGCTAATGCGGTAGGAAGTTTAATGTATGTGATGGTTAGTACAAGATCAAACATTTCACATGCAGTTGGGGTTGTTAGCAGATATATGGAAAATCTAGGTAAAGAGCACTGGGCAACAGTGAAATGGGTGCTTCAGTATCTGAGGGGCACAAGTGATTACTATATCACCTATAATGGTGGTCGTGAGTTAGTCTGTGGATATGTTGATTCTGATTTTGCAGGTTATTTGGACAAGAGAAGGTCGACTTCAAGATATGTCTTTACTCTTGTAGGTGGAGATATTAGTTGGATGTCAAAGCTGCAAAACATTGTTTCTTTATCCACTATAAAGGCAAAATACATAGCTGCTTCACATGCTTGCAAAGAAGCGGTTTGGTTAAAAGGTTTGGTTGGTGATTTTGGAAGGATGCAAGACAAAGTAAAGCTACTTTGTGATAGTCAAAGCGCTATTCACTTGGCTAAGAATCCAACCTACCACAATAAAACAAAACATATTCCTATTAAGTACCATTTTGTAAGATAGGTCATCGACGAACGTGGAGTATCTCTTGAAAAAGTTCATACAAAAGAGAATTGCGCAGACATGTTCACAAAACCAGTACTTTTAGAGAAGCTACGATGGTGCTTGGCTTCTCTTGGCTTGCAGAAAAGGTGATGAACAAAAGGAAGGAGCAAGGTATCAAGTTAATTGTTGTCAAGGTGGGGATTGTTGGAATTTTGGTGACAACGAATTCCCAAAATTAGGATTTTAGATCATATAATTCAGTGTTGGTTGTATTTAATGAGACCAAATTAGAATATGGGTGAGAGCGCATTCAATAGTGAGTTCTTATGTAACTGTGTATTTCTATATATTCATTTTATGCCCGTAGAGGCTGAGGGGTGAGATGAATGGGTGAGCTACTATAATCTCCATGATGTGAATAATAAGACAACCGATACCTTTGCTTGGTGAACGTAGCCCAAATCTGGGGTGAACCACGTAAAATATTTGTGTTTGTTAATCTGCCTGATTGATTGATTGTCTTATGTAAATTGTGTTTTTCCGCATTTGCAATTTAACATTATGGATTTGGATTAAATTAATATATATCATACGATATAATATGATTGTTGCAATACTAATCATCTTTATTAGTGATACTCCTAAAAACTGTAACTTCAAGTCAATGGGGATGGGGTTTCAGTATGTCATGAGGAAGGTTGGGTTAAATGTAAGTTTTATGGATTTTGATTAAATTGATATCTCTCATACTATATAATATTATATTTATTTAGGAAATTATTTTTTCAATAAATTTAGTTAGAAGAACAAGTTAAAAATGTAAGTTTTCAGTATTGAAGTAGCATTTACATGCTTTTACAAAATACTTAAATTAAAAAGAGAAAAACATAAGTAACTTGAAAAAAGCATAAGTAACTTGTACTCATGAGGTGTTTGTAATACCATAATTATAGCTAAACATTTTCCATAAATTAATTTACATTAAAAAATAGTGAACCATAGTTTCTCGCTCTTTCATTCGTCTTTACTATCACGCTACATTCATCGAAATCCACACTATAAATTTGTTTTCAAAGTTACAAGGAAACATTTGAGGAGGTGTTGTGAATTGACAATTCCAAAATAGTGGAATCCATAGCAAAACCAAATGAAATCGTCTTTACTATCACGTTATATTTATCGAAATCCACAACTATGAATTTGTTTTCAAAACTACAAGGAAACATTTGAGAAGGTGTTGTGAATTGACGATTCCAAAACACTGGGACACATCAATCCTTAGCAAAACCAATGAAATTTTATGACAATAGAGAAACATGACGTGATGACTTTAAATACACCTCTAAACATGATCGTTTTGCCTTTGAAATTGAAATTGGGGATATTTACAGTTCCTAAAATAGATTGCTATTGAAATTGAGGATATTCACAATTCTTAAAATTCTTAAAATAGATTGTTATGGAAAGGGCATATTATTTATTATTATTATCATGGTTTTACTTTGTGCTCGGAAATAAAAAATATATATATATATTTATTATTCAACCAAAAAAATTCCACATATAATTTTCTCAAAATCTAATTGATTAGACAAGTGTCTTATGTAAAAGTGGATAACAATCCTCAATTATACAAGTTACAAAATACGGAAATCCTTTCTTCCCTATTAGTTGTATTCTAATTTCATATTAAATTAATACATTTCTTTTTGATATTGACAATCTTTGTTAGGGTTGAAACCGTAAATGAACAATCATAAAACATATGCAATATGCATGAGAGGATCAAATTTTTTTGAAAAAACATAGTGCTTTATAAATGAGGGAGGTGAAATTTTTGTAAATGAGGTAACAGCACTCCGGGCTAAGAAAATCTACTCAGTAA
>JASDQU011026210.1:32150-47913 GCA_032191745.1 Picea mariana
ATTGATTTGAAAACATTTCTACCATTTTTAACTGGCCACCATCAATAATGTTCCTGACCTATGAAGTTTCACAAGGATGGGAAATTATATCAAAAAGCTTATCATATACTTTTCCCATGTTGTGTGCCACTTAGATGTTGAACCATATCCATTTTACTTAGGAGGTTGTGGTACAAGAATAATTAAAAAAGGTCAAGCACAAGTAATGACTACCCCTATCCTCATCTTACATAGAATTTGACAAGCCTTCAATGCCTTGAGTTGCATACCTTTAAACATGCAACCTATATAATTTTGATGCAACACCATATAGTTATTGTGCATCACTCCAAGATTTTATTAGGATTTGTTATGAATTATTCAATGTATGATCTAATATGTGGTGGTTTAAGTAGTGAAAATTGACAATTAAGGGATTTATTCAAGATGGTCATAATCCTCTTTAATTTTTATAGACACACATAATGATCGAGAATCCATGCCACATGAATTGGATAACCTATTTTCAATAGCTTAAATTGTGATTTAAGTATTAGAAATGAACTAATAATATTGTAGATTTCTTATCATGCCCATGAATTGTTGAATCGGTATCGTGTATGCAATTTTAAGAGTTTAGTTTCAACACTTTCAAAGAATATTTTGTACAATACCCATAGTTTGCGTGAATCCATGCAATGTTTCGAAACTATATTATAAACCTGCTAGATAAGCAATTCTACACTACTATAATACCATGCTTTGGCGTCTTTTCGTTTGTTTTGTTTTGAGGGGTGGGGGATCAATTTGGGATGACACAAAACACACCGCAAGAGGGGGCATCATGATTTACGACAACTCTACATCAATGTATCCCTTTATTTTGTTGTATTTTTTGATGCATGCTCTGTAAGGTGTCATCTTAGCAATGAAAATGAAAATGCAATGCATATAGTTTATTTGCGTCGATTTTATGCCAGTTTAATATGTCAAATATTATTCGGAAAACACTTTGGAGTGTCACTTTTGCATCAAATTTTCATAAAAATGTGTAATTTGCATCTCATTAGCATTTTAATGCATCAATATGGGCGTCAGTTTTTCAAAATGGACATCATACTTGCATTGTATGGTGTCATACTTGTGTTGTATGTGTGTCATCCTTGAGTAATACTAGCAGTGTAATAACATTGAAATATGAATATTTTGCATCTTATGTGTGTCATATTACATTACTCATGTGTCTTGTTAGCATCATGTTTCTTGTTAACATCGTGTTTGCATTAATTTTATTATTATTTTTGTTGGATTAATATCATATTATAGTCATTTTACATCAAATTAACATCACATATGGATAAGAGTTGCATTGTTTTAACATCAAAAGTGTGAGATAAATATTATTAATGTTTTAATTATTTTTATTAATTATTATTTTTAATGTAAATTAATAGTAATAATAATGATGAGGATGATAACAACAATAAAATTTGTCAAATTTCATTACTGTGATTGGTTTCGAAGGGCTTTGTTAGATATGGTGATCTAGGTTTGAAAATTCCCGGTAATGGAAGGAGACACTTAAAATCCAACGATGTTAAGGGTTGGTGTGGCCCAAGCCAGGTGCAATCTTCAGGTGATTTTGACGGATTAGATGCCCCTAAGGCATGGTTTCTTAGACCATAGGCTAATCCCTCAACTCACTCATCTATTAGCAAACAAATAAAAATGATGATGATAAATTTAATTAATAATAATGACTATTATTATTATTAATTTAATTAATATTGACGATTTAATAATTTGAATTAATTTAATTATTATTGGTTACTTATTTTTTTTTCAAGGAAAAAAGTCTTGTAATTATACTTATAGAAACAAAATTACAATTGACAAATGTTGTAATGAATTCAATTTTTCCCCTTAGGCCCCTTGAAAAAATGGCGTGTAACAGTCCCATAAAGAAACTAAATATTGTATCAAGACAATATTAACCTTTTTCCAAAAAAATTGGATTTTCACAAATTAACGTCCTTTTTCTTCAACAAGAAAGTTCCATCTAACCATCCCTCTATGTTTCATCCATCATCCTTGTGATAATATTAGAAAGATAAACATATATATGAAGTAAAATCTTGTAAATTTATAGCCAAGGTTCATGTATTATTTATATTTATGGCCTTGTTGGTCCTTTGATATTATCTGGACTCCTCAATCCAACTCAATCCTTGCTTTTGATAATCCATTTGCAGTCTCGTTCCTGTCCCTATAGATATGAGAAAAATAAATATGAGTGAAGGTTGAATGTAAGGACCATACATCAAGAAACAATGGCTAGAGACTAAAATTTTCTAGATCCAACTCCTGTCTCATCCACTTTCTAAAAAGAATCAAATCCCCAAATATTTGTATATGGGTTAATCCATGTTCCTAGGCCAACAAAAATACCAACTTAAGCACCAATAGTTTACAAATATTATTTGATCCTTGACCCACTCTAACTTTGAAATAAATGCTATGAGAAACAAAGAGATGAAGTATCCCCACTACCCCACCCCTGGGGGGATCCCCTAAGAAGCACCATCAAAGTATGCCCATGGTATGTCTCTATTGATTTACCCTTCAACTGAAAATATAACACATTGTTTGTCCTAGGACTGTGGGAAAGTAGATAAGAAATTAATTAGTCCTTTCACAACACATTTAGGATACAACGTATCATTTTCCTCAAACAACTTTGAATTTATGGCCAACCAAACTCCYCAAGAATTGTTTAATGGGAGAGATCTATATCAAGTCTAGTTTCCCTATTTGCACACCAAATCCTTGGAGCCTCCTCAATSTAATTCCTATCCCATACATTTTTCAAWCCTCTCAGTCCTTCCACTTCTTTCCAAACTTGCTTTGCAAAAGGGAAAGAAGTGATAAGATGTGAATTTGTTTCCTTTTCTTGTTTGCATAATCAACACCATCTAGGGCCAACAATGTTCATCCTTCGCAATATATCCCATGTAAGAGMTTTATTGTTTAGTAGTAACCAMATGAATATTTCGGATTTGGATGGACACTGGAATTTCCAAACTARTTTCCACCATCAAACTTGAAAATCCTCTCTTCCCTTAGAATCCAATGCTTTATATCCAATTCTTGGAATATAGTCCCTTGTAGGATTTAATAACCATACAATCAAATCCTCTTCATCTCTTAGTCTTACAAAGAAAAGGATTTTAAGTTATATGTATACCTATACCTTGTAATTTCCTCCTCCTCCCTTAAATCAATCTCCGTCCAAGTAAGTCAATTCTACTACCATAAAGTAGTTCTATCCTAGCTAGATATCTCCCTTAAGGGATGAAAACCTATATCTCTTAGCTCATGTATAACCTAAGGGGATAGTTTGTGAATTCCCTCACTTTTGATCCAGGGATCTCAACCAATTTGAACTTTTTCTCCCCTTTCAATTTTCCATACCAACTAGTTCCCAGCCATTGGAAATACTATATAACCACTTTCTTAATAATCAAGGCATTGTGTATTATGTTTACGATATTTCTATCCCATTCCTCCACCATGTCTGAGATATATACTTGTTTCTTATAAATTGAGCCCATATCCCAGTACCTTGTATTAAATGATGTACATTATTTTCAGCTAAAGCCTTAGAAAAAAGGAATGTGTTCTTTAAACCCTGATCTCCTTGTGCCTTTGATAATGCAAGTTGTTTCCAAGAAACTAGTGCAATTCCTATTTTTTCTTGATCCCCTGTCTAGATGAAACTATAGCATAATATCCTAATCCTTTCCAAAACACCTTTTGGGATCCATGCGACCAACGTCTAGTATACTAGAATTTATTCAAAAACAAATTTAACTGAAACCAAGTGACCCCCTAGGGATAGCCACCAATTACACCATGTTAATTATATTTTTCCACCTTTTCTATAAACCATTGCCAGTCACACCTTTTATATAAATTTTCCTTTAGTTGGAAGCTCAAATATTTTAATCCAGAGTCTAATTCAACCATATTGAAAGGGAACATATGAGTGATGAAGTTTGTTTCCATCTCATAGATACCCCAAAGGGATATTGTTTATTTTGTTATATTTATTATTATATTGGTGTCCATCCAAAATATATCAATAATTTCTTTGAGCTTCTCAATGACTCTCCTTGAACCTTCATATAAAATGATCTGTAAATGAGAAACTTATATCCTACCACCTCACCAACACAAACACTATGTGGAATTAAAGTATTGGTCTCTATTCCCATTCTTACATAGTGAACTATGTATTAAGAATGGCATTTTCTAAGGTGTAACTTGAACACATCAAATTTCTAACAACATAATAACAATCGGGACATAAAAATTAGGAATCTTATCTTACTCAATCACTGAGAACTCCACATAGTTTGCTTTCGAAAGGTAGTGGACAGCGAGGAATGTGGCTTCAAGAGTATTGGACTCTATTTAGGTATGATTACAAGGCTATGTATTTGGTGCAACTCCTTTTCACATGGCTACCCTACTAAATTAGATCTCTCAATTTTCAAGAGGTTGAGACACCGACATGGTTTTATGTGTGCTATGTTTATGTGAGGGGTTACATTGTTGGTCATTTTCTTATAGTGGCCAACAAGTCTACTCTATATTAAGGCTGGTTTCAAGGTTCTTTTGGTTTGAGTACTGTGGAAGGCCAAGGTCCCACTATCCCATTTTCATTTAAAAGAGAACTCTAAAAATAGGTTGGATGAAACTCTTATAGGAACTGGAGATTTCATTCATGGATGAATAAACCTTTCCAACATAACTTTATCAAATCTCATTTCACAACAATCCCTCTCACCAAATATTCAACTCATCCGTGAAGATATTAAAAACATACAAACTCATAAAGGAGGAAGAGATTTTCACCCATTCGAAAGCCTCATGATGATGCTGTACATTTTCAGTATCTAAAAGCTATGAACATGCCCATGTCCACAAGGAATTTTAATTAATGAAAGGACCCACTTTTTTTATGATTCTAAAGGCTATAGAACAACAACACATGTTTCTTTTTCTATTTAAACTACATTCCATTCTACATAGATTGATGTAGATCATTACAACTTCAATAGGTGGCATTTTGATTTATCAAAACAACAACAATGCATGTTTTGGACTCATTACCACAACCTCCATTATCACACTATCATTGTTTTTGACTCATTGGGAATCTTTGAAAATATTTGATTTCCACCCTATAGCATGACTCCAGACAACAAACACCTACAACTTTCTAAGAGTACGTTGGATGTTAGTATTTATTTGCAGGAAATGTAAGACTCCTAGGGAGAAAGGAATATTAAACCAAAGAAATAGATTTATCCAACCAATGTAAATATGACTAGATGAGAGGCCACTTAACCAATCAAAATTCAAGTCAGCCAGGGAAGATTCAAGTTGACTAGCAAAGTTTCCAATTGATCAAGTAATGAATTTAGCTAGAGAAGGAAGGAATTACATAGTATGATAGTGGGAATGGGAAATTACACATTCCGTGACTGAAATGTAGTCCAAAGAAATAACATAAGGCATGTGGGATATCTATATGGTGCATGGGAAAGGGTAATCAACCTAGCTAGAAAATAAATTTCAATCTTGGGAGACCATACAACCCTGAGGAGAGAGAAATCACCCAGCTAGAAAACAAATTAGATCATATGGACTGTGGGGAGTGAAAAGTCTCCATCTAGCAATGAAATTCAAATCAAGGAAGGAAATGACAACTTGTAGGAGAGAGAAATTCACCAACACTCATGAGGAAATAAAATTATCTACTTCCTATACATTTTAAATATCTCTAGGAGGACCATTGATCTCCACCCTTGAAATGGATGAACAAAGGTGATTAAAGAGTTGTTGGGTTGGTTTACTTGCTCATGGGAAATGCATCTTTGGTAAAAAACTTCAAAACATTAGCTAGTAAATATTTCTTATCATTAGAAAACATAGGAAGCCATTAACATATAGAGTGGCTCCACTTCAAACCCATAATAATAGGTAACAACATAGTAAATAGATAAAATCACACATACAAACTTAGATTTTATCCTAGAAACCCAAACGGGAAAACCAACTTCAAATAGATGCTTAGTATGTTTTAGTAATCCCTAGTTACAATTCTTTCATGGCTCTCTATCCATCCTCCTCTCCTTGGCTAAATAACCTTTGAGAACGGAAATACATTTCTAAATAGAAAGAGATGGGGTGATGGGAAGGCCGACAGGAATGAGCCTTCATTTCCCATTACTCACCCTTTTCTTTAGTTTTTTTTTTTTTCTTTTTAGTTCTCTTTTTTCCTTTTCTATTATTCAATTTTACATTTGTATTGTTTGCTTTTCCTAGTTTACTTATCCTTCATTAATCATTGAATTGGCTTGAAGGTACTAATTCTTACAACCATTTGAGAGTTCAGATCCATTTCAGATCAAAAAATGAGAATGCCATCTATAAACAACAAATAAGTGACATATCATGAGTTCTCTACTTTTATCCCTTTTGAAACTATCACTCCCAATGACATACTTTAATAATCTACTCAAACCTTCAACTACTAAGAGAAAGAGGAGTGGAGACAATGGGCACTCATGTCTGAGTCCTATTTTTGGCCTAAATAAGGGAGAGGTTTCACCATTTATAAGAATAAAAAATGAAATAGATATGATAAATTCATTTCCTAAGAAATGAATTGAGAGAAAACCCACAAATGGATTAGTATTAATCTTATATAGAGCCGACTCACCTTGTCATATGCTTTGGATAAGTCCACTTATACAACCATTTCTTTTAAAATTTTCACCTTAATTGAATGCAATCCTTCTTGGGAAATCCCCACTACCTCATTAATTTATCTCCCCTCCAATAATACAAATGTTTCAACATAGATTTTCCTAGACAAGATCCCTTTCAATCTTCTAGCAATAATCTTTGATATGATTTTACATATACAATTGCCTAAGGAGATTGGTTGGAAAATTTCAAAAGAAGTTGGATTGTCAAATTTTGGAATGAAATCTATGAAGGTTTGTTGGAAGCAACTATTTTTACCATAGATGGATCTTGATGACTCAACCACCCTCCTTAAATCCTCTTCCATAAATTCAAAACATCGTAGGAAGAATTCCACCAGTAGCCCATCTGGGCCTAGAATATTATCTTTATGAAAAATTTGTTTTATCAAATGTAACTCTTCCTTACCCACTTCCTCAAACAATGCTTGATTGTCTTGTCAATTAAAAAAACTTGGGAAAGTATTTGATAGTCTTTAGACTTATTTGATTGTATCTAGTCTCTCAACCTTAAATATTGATTTGAAATTTACACCTTATGCAACCATATCATTAAAATTTGTTTCCCATGTGTCATCTTCCTTTTCAATTTTCCATACAAAGGTTATATTGTTCCTACAACTTGTATATCTGTGAAATAAAATTGTATTTTCATTGCCATCATGGAGCCACAAGGACTTAATTTTTAGTCTCCAAGATTTCCCTCTATCCAGAAAAATGAAAGCAATTTTATCTTCAAGTTATTTTATTTCTTCTTTCGGGGTCTCTATAAAGTAAACAAAACCCTCGCTATTATAGAAGGAATCTAATGTTTCCCTCACCTCCTTTAGATTCTTTCATCCCTCTAACTATTTTCTTTTGACCATTTCATTTCAACCTTTTTTCCCCTTTTTAGATTCTGGTGAAAATAGAGGGATGTTGATTCTCTCAATGAACCATCGAAAGGTTCCTAAACCTATTTTATCTTGTTAATGAAATATTCCTCTTTTATCCATTATGCATTTAGCTTAAAAGGAATTTTTGGTTTCCCTTGGATTGGAGCTACTTCCAATAACACAAGAAAATGGTCTAAATCCCCACCATAGATAACCCATTAATGAATTATAATGGCTTCCACAAGGAATGATTTTGAAAACAAGAAATGATATAGTCTTTTACCCCTTCCCAAATGTCTTATAGAGAAAAGCCTTGACCTAGACATACCTTATAGAATAAATAAATAATTAGGCTTTATCTTGCCAATGAATGACCCTTCTGATGATTGGTCTAGCAAGGTTGGGTTATGTTTCCCTTAGTGACCTTCTTTGTATGCACTAGGATACTTAGGCCAACAATAGACCTTCTTTGTATGCACTAGGATCATGAAAGAAACAATCATGTGTATATAAATGCAATACCCCATTGACATTCATTCAATTCACACCATGAGAGAGAAAACCATATATTTATAAACACAATTGTGACATTTTACCGCACTACATTCAATCAATTTTACACCATGGAAGAAAAAAATCATGTATATATAAACATAATGATTAAATTTAAAATTAAATAGTTCAATCAAATTGACACCATGAGAGAAAAAAACCATATATCTATAAACACAATTATGAAAGTTTATCGCACTAATATTCAATCAATTTCACACCATGGAAGCAAAAAACCATGTATATATAAACATAATGATGAAATAGACATTAAAAAATGACAATGATATTCAAAGACTGGACTCTTGCAATAGGCACAACATACCATAATTCCATTGTTTCCCTATGATTCCAACTAAACATGATTCAATGGCTAGCACATAGGTCTAATTTGAAAGATAAACATATATATTCAGATGCATGAAGGCACATTGATTCTTCCACCACAATAATATGTTGTTGTACAATGAGGATCTCCTAGTTGATGCTTAAGAGATCATCAAATAGTGTGACTTGCCACCATTTAGACATGGATATGAGTCCATGCATTTCTTGAACTTATTAACAAGCTCAAGAATTCTATGGATGGAGATAAATGGAAATTTTTCGAGCTACTAAGTATTACTAACAATTTAATCAAGGCTACATTTGAAGACCTAGATGTGAGAAAACCCTTTCTGCCTAATTATTATTCAATATTTGACCATACTCATGATCACTTTTGACATCAAGTCCTTGTAATAAACTCAATTCATGATGATGCAATTTTCTTAAGTATTTTGGATAACAATCAACTTATTCCAAGTTAGAAAAATATGTGAACAACCAAAGCGGAGCTAAAACATTTATTGTAACTTCCACTTTTATTTTGTATAAATATATGTAACAGAGTTATAAGGAAGGACAATTATTGTAACTTCCACTTTTATTTTGGATAAATATATGTACCAGAGTTATAAGAAAAGACAGTTTTCCTTAGGAGAAGAGGATTATGGATCTTAGAGGAAAAAATTGTCTTTGTTGTCTAAAATCTAAGATATTAGAAAGCAAATTAATAAACTTGTAGTGATTTTGTGGATGATTATGTGTTCTATCATTTGTTGGTTTTTCTATGGCTCAATTGTGAGTATATTTAAGTGAATGTTTTCATTGTGTGTATGCTCATGTATTTAATTATTAATTTGGAAATGAAAGTGGCATCAAATTAAAGGATTTTACAATAATTTTGTTCTATTTAATTTTGGTGTTTTGAATATGCAAATGGTTTAATTATGTGTGTATTCTTGTTGGATTAATGAGAGGGGGGGTGAATCAATAATAGATAAATTTAATCATTTTTAACCATAAAATGAAAGTTTTATATCAATGTAGCATTATCACCCAATAGTTGCAGAGTAAATAAAAAATGAACAAATGAGCAATCATACACATACACAATACACAAGTGTTTTTATGTGGAAACCCAAAGTGGGAGAAAACCACATAATGCTTTTTCTTATATGTCTTTAAGAATTAAATTCATTGGAAGCACCAACTTCCTTTGTTTTGCAACTGCAACCAAAAGGAGGCTCCAACCCCCTAGTTTCTTAGGCTACAACCTGAGGGAATCTCCAACTCCCCAATTCTCTCACTACAACCAGAAGGAGGCTACAAGCCCCTATGTTCTCCAGCTACAACCGCTTGTCATTGCCCCGTCTAACCACTCTGAAATATAAGTAGAATGATGGAACCACTGTCACACTATCACCGTGAGATGTACTGTTGTAAACCTGTGCCAATCAACCTGCACCAAACAACTTGTACCAACCTGTACCAAACAACCTGTAATCAACCTGTACCATAAACAAGTGCATCAACCATGCACCAACCTGTAACTCAACCTGTACCATCAATGATTGCATCAACCATGCACAAATCATGCATCAAATACACATAAACTATGAATCACCAAGATGTACCAACATCATCAACTATACACCTCATGTATGTGCCAACTCATCAACTACTTGTCTCAACCATGTACCCAACATGTACCTCAACCAAAATCCCTCATCAATTTGATCATTCAAATATGATTTGTGACTCTGTAATAGATCTGGTGTATATCATCACATACCTACAAACCTTCCTTAACTTTAACAACAATAGACTAGCATTTTCATCAAACTTTACTTTAGTCTCACATGACTAATTTTGGATTAGTCAACAACCCTAACTTGAAATAATCATAACTATGTACCAGTAATATATAAATATCTAAAAATAGTACACAATGTTCTTCAGTGTCGTTTATGAAACTCCTCCTGGTTTCACTACTTAGAACCTCTCATAAAATGAGTTATAGAAAAAATGGCATACCTTGTTGAATTATGGCTTATTCTAGAGAGTGAACTTGTAGAGAGTTCCCCACACAAAATATTTGTTGTATGGATCTAAAAATGGTATAAATAATACTAAAGATTGTACTCTAACCAATACATTTGGTCTTACTGAATTTGGATCTGTTATGAAGAATTTATGACGTTTTTACCTGAAGCACCTGTTTTACACTAGTTTTAGGACTAGCTACAAACCCTATTTTCCACGGAGTGTAACTCCAAAAATACAACGACCCACAAGCTGAAATTTTTATCTCATCTACTTGGATATGTTTCCTCAACGACCTCCATATTTCTTGATCTGAATCATTCTATAAAAAGGGGTATTGCGAAAATGGTGAGATGGCTTGTAAATAACATACCTTAGAAAACATCATCAAAAGAATGTATCCTCCCTTGAATTCCATCCTTCTTTACTTCACCTTCCCTCTAAAATTCACCTTAGATATCCTTTGGTTACCTCAGTCACTTGTAGATATTCAATATGCTCAAGTGTATTTGAATGAAAGACCCTTGCCTCTTATTTATAATTTCATGTAGCTTCCTCAAGGGGTTACCTTCTAATCATCTTAACCCACTTTCCTTATTTTAGGGCTAACCCACTTCTAACCACTTGTCCACTTAACTTAACCACTTTGCACAATTACTAAGTTCTCCATTAACTTTATTATTTAAATAATTTTACCTTCTAATCATCTTAACCCACTTTCCTTATTTTAGGGTTAACCCACTTCTAACCACTTGGCCACTTAACTTAACCAATTTTCACAATTAGTAAGTTATCCATTAACTTTATTATTTAAATAATTTATTTTGCATCCACTTTGAATTATAGTACACTCATCACTTCACTTTATTATTTAAATAATTTCTTCTTTGCAACCACTTTGACTACTTTGAACTTTTGGGGCTTCTAGATGACTCATGAGGGTTCTCCAACTTCACATGGCCATAACTCTCTAAACGTGAGGAGTTATGTGACGTTTTACATACCACTGGAAATGGCATGAAATGTACTATACATCTAGAATAGCCATGATACTAATGGAATGAAATGTACTATCATGTTCCTGTAGAAAGTGATACTTGATTGGAATGTGCTTCGTCTTGGAGTGCATCACTGGGTTCTTTGAGATACTAATGACGCTTGTATTATCACAATATATTGGAATGGGCTCATCATACTCAACCTATATATCTTTCAGAGTTTGTTTCATCCATAGAACCTGTGTACAACATCTTGTTGCTGTAGTATACTCTGCTTCGATGGTATATAAAGATACTGATGATTGTTGTTTTCTTAGCCAAGATACTAAACACTCACCCAAGTAGAAATTTTCTCCACTGGTGCTTTGTTAGTCATAAATACAACTTGCCCAATCTGCATCTATGTAGGCAATAAGTGATAGATCCTTTCCTTTTGGATACCATAATCCCAACTCTTATGTTCCTTTGAGATATCTGAAAATCCTCTTCACTGCTAAGCCATGTGATTCCTTTAGTGCTGCTTGAAATCGTTCCACCTGTCCAACTGCCTGCATTACATCTAACCTGGATTATATCACATATAGTAATCTACCAATCATCGACTTGTATTTCCTTTGGTCTATAGACTTTGAATCATCATCTTTTCTCAACTTGCAATTGGTTTGCATAGGAGTGGTAACTGGTTTGCAATCTTCCATTTTGAACTTCTTTAGCATTTATCTGATATACTTAGTTTGATAAATACAAATTCCTTAGTTTCTTTGACACATCTGAAGACCTAGAAAGAAGGATAGTTCTCCAGTAATGACATTTCAAATTTATTCTACATATCCTTTGCAAATTTCTATCTTAACTTGTCATCAGTACTTCCAAAAATAATGTCATCAACATAAACTTCAATTAATAAAATACTATCTTGAGTTACCTTGATATAAAGGTTGTTGTCTGCAATTCCTTTTCTGAACCCTGCATGTTGTAAATATTTATCCAGACTAGAGTACCATGCTCTAGGAGTCTGTTTTAGACATACAAGGCCTTCTTCAATTTACACACATAATCTGTGTTCTCTGACAACTGAAATCCTTCTGGTTGTTCAATGTAGACTTCTTCTTCAAGTTTCCCATTCATAAAAGTTGATTTCACGTTCATCTGATACACTTTAATATTCTTGGAGCATGCATAAGCTAAAAGAAATAAGATTGCTTCCATTCTGGCAACTGGGGAAAGTGTCTCTTCAAAGTCGATTCCTTCAACCTGTGCGTATCCTTTACATACCAATCTAGCTTTTTTCCTTGTAACCTGTCCATCTTCATTCAATTTATTTCTGAAAACCCACTTTGTGCCAATCACATTCTTATTCTTTTGTCTTGGAACCAATTCCCAAGTTTCATTCTTCTCTATTTGATCCAATTCTTCATCCATGGCCTTATTCCAAAATTCATCCTTGCTAGTCTCTTCAAAACTGTTTTGTTTAATCGTAGATAAGAGTGCTAGGTGCATTTGTTCTGGTGAACATATTCTTCTTCTAGTCTTAACTCCTGCATCTTTGTTTCCAATAATTTGATCTGAAGGATGATTCTTCTGTACTAGTTTGCTAGGTGTCTTTGGAGGCACTTGCTGAACTTTATCTTCTACTTCTATCTGATCCTATTCATCTTCCCCTTCTTCTTCTTCTTCATCTTCCCCTTCTTCTTCTTCTTCATCTTCTTCCTAAAGTTGTTCCATTGATTGATTTTTTTCTTCCTTTAATTCTCTTCCACCTGTTTCATCAATTGTTACATTGATGCTTTCCACAACTTTGTTCAACCTCAAGTTGTAACACTTGTATGTTTTCCTTGTACTTGAGTAACCAAAAATTACTCCTTTGTCCACACAAGAGTCAAACTTTCCTATTCTTCCATCTTCTCTTTTGATGTAGCATTTGCTTCCAAATACTCTGAAGTGATTCACATTTTTTATTCTTCCTTTCCATAGCTCGTAGGGATTTTTGTAAGTGTTTGTTTCTGAGCATTACTCTGTTTTGAATGTGAAATGTTGTATGTACTACATTTGTCCAAAATATATCTATCAATTTGGAATCCATTAGCATTGTTTGAGCCATTTCTTGTACTGTCCTGTTCTTTCTTTCAACAACTCCATTATGTTGAGGTGTCCTAACAACATAGAATTTCCTTTTTATTCCATGCCTGTTGTTGTAGTCCATAAATTCCTTTGAAGTGAAATCTCCTCCATTATCAGATATCAAACATTTGATTTTGAATCGATTTCATTTTCAACCATTTCCTTTTGACCTTGAATTTTTCAAAAGCTTCTGACTTATTACTGAGAAAGCAAACTGCAACCATTCTTGTATAATCATAAACTAATAACATAAAGTATTTATCACCTTTTAAATCCTTTGTTGTATTTGGTCCAACTAGATCAGTATGCACAATTTCCAGTGGTCTTGTCGTTGAATATTCCTTTGATTTGAACTTGGTCTTTGTTTTCTTTCCTTATTGACAATGCTTGCATAAAGTATTGGTTGGTTTCGTGATCTAGGGGATTTCTCTAACTTCTTCGTTTTTATAGAATTTGACAAGGTTATCAAAGTGTATGTGACCCATTATTCTGTGCCATAGACAACCTTCATCTTCCTTTCCTATACAACACTTTTCATTTCCAATTTCACTTAATACATATATGTTTCTTGAAGTTCTTGCAGCTATTGCAATCAATTTTTCTGAACCTTATTTTTTTATCTCCCTGATCCAGGATCTTTTCGTCAGGTGACTTATTAAAGAATCGTATTAAATGAGCATAAAACAAAGTACACCATAAAGAAGGACAATATCAAAAGGAAAGAGACATAATCATGCAATATGAACACAAAGAACTTGATAACGGAGTTCATCCCTGGTGGACTACGTCTCTGGGTCCTGCTCTCAAATGGGTAGGTATTTTTATTAACTCCACCAAAGAATTGGGAAAAATACATAAGTATACCTCATTCAGGAGTTAACCTACAAAATATTTTTCTCATATTAGAAAACTAACACCACCACTGCGTTCGTGGTGTCATTTTACCTAAAAATGGTTGTCTCCA
This sequence comes from Picea mariana, assembly GCA_032191745.1. Lineage (NCBI taxonomy): Eukaryota > Viridiplantae > Streptophyta > Pinopsida > Pinales > Pinaceae > Picea > Picea mariana. The sequence continues at coordinate 46,843 of JASDQU011026210.1, forward strand.
TGCCTTGATCCGAGTCTGCCACTTTCAGGCCCAAGATACACCTCTACCTTGATTACTATGCCACTACGTCTGTAATAAATGACTGAGAAATATCAAAAAGCATGCCCAAGTACATACAAAATCCATACAGGCGTTCTTGGTTCTCCTCTCTTGTTTGCTGTCCTGAACACTAGTGAACACCCCTTCTCATACTAAAATTTAGGCGGTTATGCAATTAAGAAGTGGTTGGTGTAATGGTTAGCGGAGACTAAATTAAGCCATAGGTTGATGGAGTTCCCAGGGTCGAATCCCATGGGGCTCCCCTTTTAGTATAAAATTGCAATAGTTTTGGCGGTTGGTTGCTAAATTGGCGGAGCAAATACCAAAGTAGTGGAGATCCTGGAAGATAGTTTGGTGGTGGTTAAATTTGGTGGATATGCTAGATAGAATGGCGGATATTTGGCATATTCCATATGTGGCAGAGACTGTGGTCATGTGGGTTAACATAGAACCAAGGGTTGGGCCGAAGGCCGAGCCCTTTTCTACCCCATATGAAACATTATCAAAACTTAAATATAATTCAGACCATGGTATAAACAAGGAACACAAAGTGGTATGTTGGTTAGCGTGGAGGTGTGAGCCCTTTGGGCTAAGAGGTTTTGAGTTCAACTCTTGTGGATTCATATAAATTTTTACACATACCAACCATTGGAGGTGTGCCACATGGCAGCCCATGACTGGGCCACGTGGCACCATAACATTTGTCCATGAAAATGACACGTGTCATCACCTAATTTTCCCATGTTCCTTCCATCAATTTGTGCGACCCTGCCACATCATCCCATGAAAACTCAGATGTATGGATGTGCCACGTGTCACCCTTGCAGTGGTGCCACATGTCACCTTGACCTTTTGACTTTTTTGTTGAAATAATGTAACTGCGAAGAGCATTCTTATTATTTTGTTATTTGATTAAATCCCCATTGTGGATTAATCATGTCATTATTATTATTTTTATTGTTAGGTTAATCCCCATTGAGGATTAACTAAGTCGGTAATTGTATAAGGACCAAATCCCCTTTTGCGGATTGG
>JASDQU011026210.1:65903-79946 GCA_032191745.1 Picea mariana
TTATGTTTCTTTGGAGCTTGATCCCTTTTCTGTCTGATTGTATCCAAGTCTGGACTTGTCATGATAAGGCTTTTGAATGCTAATAATGTCATCCAGAACCTTTGAGATTTTCTGCATATTTTTCTTTTGAACATCCTTTCTCAATGTGGGAATCTCTACTTCCAAATTTCCAATGATCCTGTCTCTTTCTTGTAACTCTTCTTTGAGTGTTTCTTCAATTATTTTATCTTCTTCTATTTGAACCTTCAATTTCATGATCATTTGTTCTAGTTCTTGAGTGTCTTCTTTCTTGTCTAGTTCTGCTTGTAGCTTCTTGTTTTTCTTATTTTCTCTTCTTATAACTTCTATGGCACTCAAAAAATCTTCTCGGTAGTCAAATTCTACCTCTTCATATTATTCTTCGGTGTCTTCTTTATCAGATTCTTCTATTTCCATGAATATACCTCTTTCTATCTCACTGTCATCGACTTGATCTTCATCTGATGAGGATATGTCTTCTTTGGTGCATAAGCTTTTCTTGAAAGCTTTCTTTTTGGTTATTTTTCCTTTATAAGTTTGTTTTCTATTTGAGTAATCTTTATCATTCCTCTTATTTTTATTATGAGGAAATTTGCTAGCAAAATGAGCAATACCATCACAATTAAAACAAATCAATGGAAGCTTACCTTTATATCTGTAGTTGGTTCCCTTGTTCAATCTTCTGAAAAAGTTGGACACTTTTTCTTCATCATCTTCTAAGAAGTTACTACTATTTCTATGTTCCTTTTGCTTTGACCTTTTGGATGCTTTGAAATATTCTTCTTTTATATATGGATTTTCCTTATCAGTTCTCATTTCATATGTTGTGAATATTCCATGTAGTTCGTCCATACTTATTGAGTCTAGATCTGCTCTTTCTTCTAGTGCTGATATCTTAAGATCAAATCTCATAGGAAGAGATATTAGTACCTTTTGAACAATTACATATTCTTTAATTTCTTCTCCCAATCCTATGATTGAATTCATTGTTTCATCGACTCGTAAGAAGTAAGCTGCAATATTCTCATCTTCCTTCATCTTTAGTTGTTCGAATTGACCTCTATAAGTTTGAAGCTCTGCTGCTTTGACTTTTGAATCTCCTTCATAAATATTTTGAAGTTTGTCCCAAATGTCTTTAGTGGATTTACAATGTACAACTTTGGTATATATTGATTCACCAACACCATTCAAAAGTGCATTTGTGGCTTTGGAATTATTTTGACCGAGTTTCATTGTTTTTTCACTTATTGGTAAAACTGTTGGTTCTTTGTATCCATCTACTACTAATTGACAAATTTCAAATCCATGTGCATGTATATATGTTTTCATCCTTTTTCTCTAGAATGCATACTTCTATCCATCAAACTATGGTATTCCATTTCTGTACATGTTGTTTCTCTCCATGATCTACCTTTCAGTGGTTAAACTGATTTCTAAAGGAACCTGCTCTGATACCAATTGTTGGATTACTGAGAGGGGGGTGAATTAGTAATAAAGCAATTTAATCCTTTTTAAACATAAAATTCAAGTGTTATATCAATGTAGCATTATCATCCAATAGTTTCAAATTAAATAAACAATGAACAAATGAGAAATCATACACATACACAGTACACCATTATTTTTATGTGGAAACCCAAAGCGAGAGAAAACCATGAAATGATTTTTCTTATATGTCTTTAAGAATTACATTNAGCACCAACTTCCTTTTTTTTCTAGTTACAATTGGAAGCAGGCTCCAACCCACTATTTTCTCAGGCTACAACCTGAGGGAAGCTCCAACTCCCCAATTATATGGCTTCAACCAGAAGGAGGCTACAACCCCCTATGTTCATCGGATACAACTGGAATGTGGCTACAATCACCTGTCCTTGCCTCATCCAACTGCCATGAAATATAAGTATAATGATGGAACCATTGTCACACTATCACTGTGAGATATACTGTTGTAAACTTGTACCAATCAACCTGCACCAAACAACTTGTACCAACTTGTACCAAACGACCTGTAATCAACCTATACCGTAAAAAAGTGCATCAACCATGCACCAACCTGTACCATCAACGATTGCATCAACCATGCACCAAATATGTACCAATCGTGCATCAAATACACATAAACTATAATTCATCAAAATGTATCAACATCATCAACTATACACCGCATGTATGTGCCAACTCATCAACTACTTGTCTCAACCATGTAACCAACATGTACCTCAACCAAAAGCCCTCTTCAATTTCATCATCCAAATATGATTTGTAACTCTATAATAGACCTGGTGTATATGATCACATGCCTGCAAACCTTCCTTAAATTTAACAACAATAGACTAGCATTTTCATCAAACTTTACTTTAGTCTCACATGAGTAATTTTGGATTAATCAACAACCCTAACTTGAAATAATCATAACTATGTACCTATAATGAATAAAGATCTGAAAATAGTACACAATGTTCTTCAATGTATTTAATGCAATTCCTCAAGGTTTCACTACTTGGAACCTCTCAGAAAAGGAGCTATAGAAAAAATGGCACACCTTGTTGAAGTCTGTCTTATTCTAGAGAGCGAACTTGTAGAGCATGCCCCGCATGAAATATTTGTTGTATGGATATGAAAATGGTACAAATAATACTATAGACTGTACTCTAACCAATGCATTTTTTATTAATGAATTTGGATCTGTTATGAAGAAGTTATGACATTTTTACCCGAAACACCTGTTTTAGACTAGTTTAAGGACTAGCCCCAAACCTTATTTTCCGCAGAGTGTAACTCCAAAAATACAACGAACCACAAGATGAAATTTTTATCACAGCTACATAGATATGTTTCCTCAAATTCCTCCATATTTCATGATCTGAATCATTCTAGAAAAAAAATTATTGCAAAAATGGTGAGATGACATGTAAATAACATACCTTAGAAAGCATCATCAAAAGAATTTATCCTCCCTTGAATTTCATCCTTCTTTACTTCACCTTCCCTCTGAAATTTGCCTTAGATATCCTTCGGTTACCTCAGTCACTTGTATATATTCAATATTCTCAAGTGTATTTGAATGAGAGACCCTTGCCTCTTATTTATACTTTCATGTAGCTTCCTCAAGGGGTTACCTTCTAATCATCTTAACCCACTTTCCTTAGTTTAGGGATAACCCACTTCTAACCACTTGTCCACTTAACTTAACCATTTTCCATAATTATTAAGTTCTCCATTAACTTTATTATTTAAATAATTTTACATTCTAATCATCTTAACACACTTTCCTTATTTTAGGGCTAACCCACTTTTAACCACTTGTCCACTTAACTTAACTACTTTCCACAATTAGTAAGTTCTCCATTAACTTTATTATTTAAATAATTTATTTTTCATCCACTTTGACTTATAGTACACTCATCACTTCACTTTATTATTTAAATAATTTCTTCTTTGCAACCACTTTGACTACTTCGACCTTTTGGGGCTTCTAGATGACTCATGAGGGTTCTCCAACTTGACATGGCCATAACTTTCTAATCGTGATGAGTTATGTGACGTTCCACATACTACCGGAAATGGCATGACATGTAATATCCATCTAGAATATTCTTTCCTGAAAATATATCAAAACTCGTACCATTATCCATCAAACAAACGTGGGTCCATTATCCAAACCTTTGTGCTACTGGAATTTGCTACTGAACTTTCTTCAAGGGTTGACATCAATGAAAACCAACCCAATTAATCAACAATTCTCTCTTTTACTTGTTTCATTTCCAACTTTTAAATTCATCATTTTTTAGTTTTAGGTTTGTATTTTCTATATTTGCATGCCTTAGCATATCCTATTTGAAAATATAAAAACTAAATAAATGAAGATGAATATGATAGCCGGTACTATAAACTAGAGGATTCACCAATAAAGGGTGGTAAATATGAATTGAGGGTTTGATTCATGTGATTATGTTGTGTTAATTAGCATCAAAATACCAGGTCAATAGATTGGTGCTAGAAGGATGGCCTCAACCTTGTATGGATTAGCTAATAAGACACCCACATTTTAGTCCAATTTAAATTATTTAATAATGAATTTGAACTACTATTCAATTTGGGTGCTTCCACTTGGGATCAAATTCCCATAAATATTAATTTTCAAGACATGATTCAAATTTTGAATTTTGATGAAAATTTTTCCCAAGAGCAAGATAGTTTCAACCATGAACATATCGAAATAAAAGATAGGTTTTTAATTCTAAGCACACTTAAATCTGAATGCATAAAAGTTAATATGACAGTTTAGTATACCACTCAATCCCATAGAATTGCACCGAGGCAACCTAGACAAGCACTTATAATCCAACCTAAACTAGATCCTACTTGAATGATTTATAGATATATTTGGATTCATTTTCACATATGTGGTGCAACAAGAAAGAAAGGTGAATTTTCCCCTACCCAGGTTCAAATCTCATTGAGGTTTGTCCCAATGGGAAAGTAGGGGGGTTTTAAGCCCATATAAGAACACATTTGAGATGCATATAAGACGTATACCCCTCAATTTATATGGGTTTGGTAGTGTACCCACAATATAACTCTTTCTTAAGTGGTTGAGGGTGGGACAAAGTGTTCCAAAATTTTTGGTCAATATGATCGAGTAGCTTTGGTGGTAAAGAGGACCAATAATTATTCTGCTCACCTAGATTCAAATTCCACTTCTAACATGTATGCTAACCATGGGTTGATTGGGGATAACATTATACCAACAATCTCTCTCTTTATTAAGTGCTTAAGGATGGTACAAGATGCTCCAAACATTTAAGCCTTGAGGGTTAGCTCAATTAGTTGGTGCCATTGTTTTCGGGATGTTATCACTAATCTATAATGTTGTGTAAGTCCTTGATTTGGTCCCCATGGGATCAAGTGCATTAAGTACATACTACCCACTACACACTTCACACTAGTTACCATCCTCAGAATGAAGGGTAGTTCCCAAGAGTTTCCCAGGGAGTTATTTCCAAGGAAAACAACATTCAGGCACATTCAATTCTATAACATGTAAGTAAACCAAACTTTTTATTGTTTAGAAGAGTATACCTCATGCTCATTGGACCAACAAAAAACCTTTCCAAAAATTTAGGAATATCTTTACCTAAATAAAACTTAGATTAGTCTACTTTTGTTGAAGAACATATAAAACATATATGCAAGCTATTTTCTATTGAATGCCTGGTATGAATATATAGTTTGTAACATGTCCTCATGGTTCTATAACCTATTAGTGAAATCATTCACATGTGACTAGATTCAAGCAATCATTCCTTTAAAAGTTCAAAGACAATCAAAATATTGGGTCATCAACCTTACAACTTGCCAAAATTAAATTGCATCTAAAATAAAAAGTCATTTATTTTAACACTAAGTTCCATACTCTATACCATCAAATCCATGCAAATAAAATACCCCCATGGAAGCTCACGCCATAATTTTACCTCAATTCCTTACATCCTACCATGAACCTACTCATAAAGAGAGTGTGGATTCACAATATGGCATTAGAAGGAACATGCTTTTGAATCAATCAAGATAAAAAAAGACATGTCCTCTTTGCATAACACTCCTATTTTCAATATCATAGCATTGTAAGAAATCAACCCAAATGTTTTGAAGAAGGATTTATTTCCTATTTCTAAATTTGTTGCTAGTATCGTCCTCGGAATGGAAGGAATGCATAGACCTATGCAAAAATTATCTAATGATCTAGTCAAACTACAAAGGCAGGTTGAATAAGGTTCATATAACAATCAAAAGTATTAATACAAAAGGGACTTTAATAAATTTTGAGGGACAAACAACAAAATTCATGTTGTCCATAAAACAAAACCCATACTCGTTAATAACTTTGCCTATCTATTTGAAGTGGCTAAGTAACCCTGAATATAACTTACTGGAAAATTAACCTTGAATATAACTTAGATGGGATAAATAACCATGAATATAACTTAGTATCCTTTTTGTTGAATTTCAATGACTTTCCCTTAGTTCATGCATAAACCTTGGAAGTATGTTGTCTAAATATGACAAATTTGGTTGAGTAGTTGTCAAATAAATGAGGCTTCGAATCAGTTTCCTATACCTTTTACCATCCACCGATTCCCCCCTTTCAAATTTTGAAAGTTTCAAATTCTTCTCCATGGGGGTAAGAGAAGGTTTACAATCGTCCATGCCAAATTTGTTTAACAATTCAATGGAATACTTAGTTTGACTAAGGAATATTTGATTATTATGTTGAGTTACTTCAGTTCCAAGATAATATTGAAGTGGCCCTAAATTTGTCATTTTGAAGCTCTCCTAAAGGTCTTCCTTAACTTGTTTTATGTGAAATTCATTATCTCTTGTCATGATTAAGTTATCAACACATAGTACAAGTATCAACAAGTTCTTATTTTTCATTTGAAAATACAAAGTATCATTTGATTCACTTCTATGAAAACCTACCTTTCGTAGGTAATCATCTATTTTTTAATACCAAGATCAAGGATCTTGTTTCAAGTCATATAAATCCTTCACTAATTTGCATACTTTATGTTACTATCCTTTAACTTCAAACCCTTGTGGTTGAGTCATAAAGACATGTTTTTTGAGATCACCATTTAGGAAGAAACTTTTGACATCCATTTGATGTAATTGCCAACCATATTGAGAATCCAAATTGATAAGCATTTTGATTGTGTTCCATTCAGTTGTTGGAGAAAAATTTTCATCATAATCAATCCCTTCATGTTGAGAAACACCCTTAGCCACGAGTCTTTCTTTGTACTTGTCAATTTTTCCATTTGTCTTATACTTCATTCGATAAAACCATTTGCAACCTATGGGTTTAACATTAGGTGGAAAATCAACTAAGTTCCAAGTCCCATTTGCAAGTACTGAATCATATTCATTAATCATTACTTCTTACCATAATTTATGTTTGGATTCTTCAACAAAAGTAGCGGATTCAGTGAAAGCATGAGATAACAATGAAAAATTATCATTTGATCTTAAAAAAATCATAGTTCTTTTTTTGTTCATTTCATCTGGATTAACATCTTTGAGAATTTGTTGGGCCCTTTTTGGTCTCTGGTGTTAAGTGGATTGTGGATCTGATTCATCATTATTATTATCAAAAAGAGGGTTTTCAAAAATAGAGACTCTCCTGTCCTTTGAAGTATCTTGAGTTGGAGAAGAATCTTTTAAAGTTGCGTTATCAGAAGAATCTTTTACAATTTCATTATCGAAAGAATCAAAAGAACTTTTTGATTAAGGAATGCCTTATGAAGAAACAAGGTCATTTTTCGAACCAAAATTATTTCCTTGGTTTATATTTTAACCTACCTTTACCCTTAGTGGTTTAATGCTCTAAAAAACTAAGGAGATGATTAATCTCATCATAAATTTTACTTTCAATTTCTTCAAAATTACATCTCTATTGACAATGAATTTACCATTTGAGAGAAATCGATATACTTTCTTTTCATGAGAGTATCCAATGAAAGTACACTTCATACTTCGATATTTTAGCTTAGTTCTCTTTTCCTTATGAACTAAAGCATAAAAACCTAAACCAAAGACTCTAAGATGTTTAACTTTTGGTTTGAAACCATGTTGAACTTCATATGGTGTGATTCCATCCAAAGAAGCAGGGGAAGATCCATTTCTTAAGAAAATTGTAGTGTGAATTCCTTTGGCCCAGTAGGAGGAACTTAAGCCTTTGAATTTCAACATTGATCTCGCCATACCCATCAAAGTTTGTTTCATTCTTTCTATCACTCTGTTATGTTGTGGAGTATACAAATTTGTGAATTTCCTTCTAATACCTTTATCTTTGCAATAATTTTGGAATTCATTTGAAGTGAATTCCCTTCCATTATCTATCCTCAAAGTACCAATCTTTTCCTTGGTTTCTTTTTCAATCAAACGATGAAAAAAATTGAAATTTTCAAATGCCTTTGACTTTTCCTTCAAGAAATAAACCCAAGTCATTCGACTGAAATCATCAATGAAAAGTAAAAAATATTTACATCCTTCAAGGGAAGTCTCTAGAGGTCCACAAATGTCACTATGGATGATTTGCAAAAAATTGTTTGTTTTCCATGATCCAGTAGGGAATGCTTCTTGATATTGCTTTCCATATATGCAAGCTTCACATCTTTCATTTTCCTTATTAAAGTTGGCAAATCGTTTAACCATTCCTTCTTTTTAAATTTGTGAAAGACTCTCAAAATTCAAATGTCCATAAGGAACATGTCATAACCTTATTGGTGATTTTTCTAAATGAACTGCTCCTACAAAATATTTCTTCCGAGGAATGATTTTTCCTTTCATCTTGAGAAGATTACCATCTTCACATCATGTCAGGATTATTTTGAAATTTTGTTTTATTGAGTTGATTTTAACGAACCCATCTTACACAATAATTTGATGCCTTACTTTTCAAACATTGCTAAGGACAACAAACTCTTCTTAAATGTTGGTACATACCCGACCCATAAGTATCCTTTTTAGGGATGGGGAATCATGATTCCACTTTCTTTAATCATCTCAAGTTATCTCCTGCTCACCAAGAGCTATCTAACAACTACAACCATGCTCAAATCCGAGCTCTGGTTTAGAAATTACGCCCTTCATCGGGAGTTAATTGGTCAAAGGTCCTATGGTGCTCATGTGGGTTCATCTCGTTTGTACCATGCGGAGTTTCCCCAAAGTCCCAGAGCTCCTTAGACCTCCTATATCTATGGTGGAAATCCATGCACCATTAAATCCACCGATGAGACTTCATCCTCATTTGACATACAAGGTTACGCGAATTTAACAGTCAGTGCTTCGACATTGAACACCCCTTTTTCTTTCTACACGCATATCCTTAGGATTCCTGAAATACCGAACTCCCAAATGATCCCGAAATCTTGCCACGTGGCTCTGGCCTTTGGCCCTTTCGGCTCATCTAAAATACTGCACCCCAAACCCCTAGAGTTCTGAATTCTCGGACTCTCGAAGGGTCCACCCTCACATGTGATGGCGTATTAAATGTAGAGGCAATGGCAAGTGGGTCTTGAGTACTTCACCCACTAATAGGTCAAGCGAATATGTGCCAAGTGGATGACATGTGGCAAGGAATAGATGACACATCACCCCATCAATGGGTGACACGTGTCATTTTCTAATGGGCATATACGGTCTACGAAAAGAACAAATCAAGGTGACATGTGACACGTTGAACGTGGTTCCATGTGACCCTAGGTGATGTCAGTGTGACATGTCACTCTAGACTGGAAGCCTTCCAATGCCCCTTAGATATCACGGTCGAGGTGTGTCCATGTAGATCTAGAGATATATGACGTTCGTTACTTTGTAACTTTGGCGTTTGGGGAATCCGCCATGTAACTTCCTCTTTGTAACTCTAGCTCAAGGGTCCCTTGGTATCAGTATTAGGCCACCCCTAGAGGGATGCCTATCAAACTGAAACCCATTGGAAAGATATGTGGCACATGCCTTAGGTCATTGACATCTCTTTTCTCTGCCACAAAGATTCCACACATGGCATCACCGTCGCTCGACACGTGGACCCCCATGTGCTCCTGTCATTATACGCATGTCCCCATGATCAGAGGACTGAGAGGAATCCCGAAGGATCCATAGATCGACGGTCCACAATACTTTGCAACTCCATAATTCAGAGGTTTTGGTGTTATAACACCTCTGTTCTCCCGAAGTGGTACACGCTAGACTGACCACAACATCGATCCATCGGTAAGGGGAGATCCTGAACACCATCATATCTACAACTCGTGTTACTTCGTGACCGAGAAGATGATTGGGGTTTATCAAGGGGACAAATCCCATGTTTACGGGTAACTGACCACCAAACACTGATCATCCATCAGGTCACTAGTTCGACATGTCACCTTTAGTGCATTTAGACGTTGCTATGTTCATTCACATCGGAGTTCCAGACTCCCGAAATCCCGAATTTTTTTTTCTCCTTTTTGAGTGTAGCGAAGGGTCTCGTGGGCCTGGTCCTATAGAACTTTTTCAAGCACCAGAGGCTACACTCTTTAACTCTTGGAAAATATTTGGATTAAGGTTGTGGGCATGAGCTCGTGTTTTCTTGGACAACTGGTCTGAAGGGAACACCCTCCAATTCACAGAACTTAAGTTCTAAAATAGGGGGAGGTATTTTTAAACCAGCCTAGAGGCCAAGCTTGTCACCTTAAACCAATTCAAATGCAAAGACTTACATAAGAGAAGTAAGCATTATAACCATTAATTTCACACGAATCATAATTAATCACAATTACATACATTCAAATCATGCATTTCAATCCAAGTTCACAGGGAAACCAAAATACTTATCTATTACAGTCGATTATCAACCAACTGACTGTGGGTGTTCTCCTTTCCACCCAACCATAGGCTAAGAGGCATTCATTCTTAGTAATATGGCCACCACCGTGCCAAGCCATGACATCACTAGGGAACTTTTGCAATTTCTTAGAGACTCTCTCTCTGTCACAACGACTCTTGCAATTCCTCAGAGACTCTCTCTCTCTCTGTCACAACCTCTATGAGGTTTATCAGATGCTCCCTCAACATCAAGCTCATGATATCCTGATCAGGTCGTGCTTTATGAAAATTCTTAGATATCCTTTCTCTTGTTCTCTCCAGTAACCAGAGCAACTTATCAAGCTTCCAGTTCTTCTTCTCAGCTGGAGAGCCTCACATGATCTTCCTCTTTTATTCTGCATATCTAGTTTACGCTTTCCCCTCCTAGTGTGTCCCCTTCTTGTTTTACTTTACGTGTATTATTACATGCATTTCTCCTCCTTAGGAAGGTTTTGGGTCTATCCAGTTTTTTCTATCAGAAGGAAAATAGGGTCAGTCTAGGTCTGCAGGAAAAAATTCCCTCTGTGCTACTTCGAGCTTACAGTTTTTTGTCTCCTCAGCCAGACCCTCCATGCTTCCATTCAAGGGGGTAGTTTATTTTTCAACCACCGGTCCTTATTTCATTAACTAATTCCTCCTTAGGATCAATATGAGGCTTATTATTTCAGCAAGGAGAATTTGGTTCATGTTGACATAATGAACCCTCTCCAAAATTTCCTCACTCTTTCCTCTAGTGATATCATGCCCATTACTTCAAGGCTTCACCCCCACAGTCAGTTATTGGAAATATAAACAATAATACATTTACATTGTTCCCATGCCATAACATGGTGATCATAATGAATGATTAATTACAAGTTGGGGGAAACATGGATGTTACAATCCCATCTCCCTTAAAGGAACACCGTACTCGATGTTGTTTCTCAGTAACACCTGACATGCCTTTGTCATTCAGCTACTTCAGAAATCTTGATCCTCTTTCTTGATCGGGTCTTTTCCAGACTCTTGGTCTTCATCACCTGCCTTCATTAATCTTGGACAAAAATCATATTAATCACAATTTCATGTGAAAACATTTTATTGTTGTGCAAAATTCAAGAGGAAATTTTTCATAATCTAACACAATACTTATCTGTGCACTTCATGGATTTGTATCCACATGGTTGTCTTGTTATCTAGGCTCACTATTTTTCCTGTACGTACCCATTGTGTGCATGATCCCAATCAATAGTTTATAATAATTATCAGAGTCTCCTCTCCCTTGTGGTCACTCACACTCCAGGCCTAGGCTCATGCTTCCCCTTCTCTACTATACAGTCCCTTGGGCATTCCATCTTTCCTTCCCAATGATTTCTCTCACAGGAAGATTCTGAAAGACTTCATTGATCCTTACAGTCGAGGCGTCCCTCCAGCTTGTGTTGCCACAACACAACATATTCTAGGGCGATCATGGCTTAACACAAGGTTCTCTTGTCTCAAAGGTATCCTTTTTCATGCTTTCCATATTGAGAACCTTCACCTGTCCTCCCGAGACATATATTTTTTGTCTCACCTGTATCACATGTATAAGGAAATTATGAGATATTTTCATCAATTTCAAATTCATAATTTTCTTGCAAATTTGTCACCCATAGATTTCGAAATTTCACATTTATTTTCAGATCCGTTCCGCACATGAACCAAATTCACAAGCATGGGACTTTCCTTCCCATAGCATTTTAGCTCAACATGAAATTGGTCTTCCCTATGGGCTTACAATACTTCCATATCCAAGACCCTTTTCTTCTTGCGATTTCAACATTTGTCGGCCAAACAAATTGTTAGTTTTCATGCACATTATATTTTAAAATGATGCATACTAACAGTCCAAGTCATTCTCACATATTTAAGGGTACATCGCAAAATGAAATATCATTATTTACGTATGCATCCTTTCAACATACAATTTTTTTCTAAATGAAATTCAAATCTCAAATGACTTTAATCAATGTGCCAATCTTCATGGATACATCCATACCCAATGCACCCTTGCACTGATTTCAAGTTTTCCACACTTTATGACAAACACTTTTCCATGGTGTGTTGGATCTTAACCAACCTCTTCAACATATGGCTTATTTATTCTCATTCATTATTGCAGTAGAACTATGTTACCTGCTATAGGTTGATCACGATCCCAAATCAACACATATGAAACTAAAAGTTTCTCTTGAATGGACCCAAGAATTCTTCCTTCATTAGTAACCAGGGTGCCAACACTCATGGCCACCCAAATTTTCGTTTATTTATCAACTGCACAATTCAAGTGGAGTAGTGGAAGGTCCTCCTTCCTCGATGGAAATCCATTGCCTTCCCTCTCATGCAAATGTGGATTTCCTCAGTGCATTCCATGCAATGTGCTAACTATGAGAAACTTTATTCCCAATCTCCCTAGATTGGTTATCGTACCCATGGTACTCTTTAATCCTTCATTTTATTGAAAGGATTATAACTCATCTTTGGTTGGAATAGACTTCCTCTCTCTATTATTTGGGTTCTTTTACTAAATCATACCCTACTTGGGTATCAATGGCATACACCATCCACTCAAAATTTATTTGTGTATCTTTAAGATAATGAAATATTTTCAGAAGGGTTTCCTACCAAATTCCTTCATACCTTATGCCACATAGGTATGAACATTTTTATACCTACTTTGGATGCTAACACCCTCTCTGATATTATCCCACCAGTGTTTCTTTATGGGGGCTTTTAAAGTCCCTTCAACAATTTTTAACGGCAATCTTCTCATAGTCGTCCTATGCTTGAGGTTGTCCATCATTGGAAACTATCTTTCTCAACAACTCCAATTTTTTTTTTCTACACATGACATACACCAAAAATATATTAGCCATCATGTAGATAAAAATGCTTGTATCATATCCTTCAAATCAATAAAACATTTTTCAGATATGTCCTAACATATCTTTATGCACTTCATCACATTATCTTTAATGTTTCCATGAGTGAAACACAAACAATTCTCGATTTTTTCTACAGTCATACAATCATCATCACTATCATGTCAAAACATTTAATTTTATTTGTAAATCAATCTCTCATACCAGAGAAATATAATAACCAACAAGGAAGGGGTCAAGGAACTCTTCCCTCATCCAACTCCTTCTACACAACCTTGGACTTTCAGTCCAACTGAGTTATTTTCCAAGGTCTCTCTCCCTTTACTTATCACGGCTTAACCAAGCCCATTAATTTAAATATTCTTATTTATTCATTCTCCCTTTTTCCAGTTTTACTTGCTCCCACAACTGCTCTTTTAAGACCTACAACTCTGTAAGCAATTCATAGTTTTTAAAGTGAGAAAAGTATTCTCCTTTTTCCCTTCTTTGCTTTTGCAATTTACTCCCTGTTGGGATCTTCCTGCTCTTTTCCTTGAGCAACCTTGGTTAGGCTCACCCTAACCTTTTGGATACATCAACATGCTTTAATAGAAAAAATTTCATTCATAATGAATCGTGAACCTGTGCATTATGCACATTACCATTCCATTATCAGAATGGCCAACATTCATTTGTTAGTTCTTCCATTCATGCATGCCATTTTAAAATGTAATCC